>JAUJYZ010001449.1:0-44452 GCA_033675265.1 Actinostola sp. cb2023
CAGATTTTCAAATGCAGCTATTGATGGCTTTAGCAGACTCGTTTTACCTTTCTAAAGCGTCAGGACCACCGTTCATCCCGTCCTCCCACTTTTTGATGGTGCTACGTCAACGTACGGCATCCCTCTCCGTGTAAGAACCGCTCATGGCGGTGAAAATGTTACTGATGTGGCGAAGAATGTGTATGGTATTTTCACCCTTTCCCCCTCCCCCCCCCAAAAAAAAAAAAAAAAATAATTACTACATGTAATCACCGATAGGACGGTTGTTTTTCAGCTGGGAAGTTTAGCTTATTCCTTTCAAGAAACATGTCAATCTCTCACTTTCTCACGATAATTCAACCCATGTTGTATCACCTAGGAATGTTTGTTTTCAGTTCAGACATGCGACACAAGCAATAAACTCGAAGGGTTTTATTAGTTCCCAGAAAATAATACATTATGTTTTTACAATTATATATATATTAGATATTAATAAATACTACTGGGAGGTGCAGCACAAAAAAAACAACAAACGAAAGGGTTAACAAATCATTCTGTACCCTAAATGTGCATACAAACCTAATGGCAAAATTAACGCACCAAAAGAGAAAAAACAACCAGTAGGGCCAAAAAGAATCGAACCATTGCTTGAGAAAGCTATCTTACACCAACCAGTATGCTAAAGAAATGATAATGGATCAATAATGAAAGATCCTGGGAGGTGAATGGGTTATTAGAATCCCAGCTGTCATACGAAGTAATAAACAGTGGAGTGAAAAGAATAACTAGTAAAGCACCGATTGATTGCTATAAAAGTGAAAGAAAAGGAAGTACATGAAAACCATGTGAACTATAAAATATCTGTTGGATTCAGTTGAAGCCAAAGATATTACCAGCAGGTTTGTAAACGTTAGATATTTATATGCTTCTGGTGAACAGGAAGGTTGGTGACAAAAAGAACGTGCCACTGATCCTATATGTGGTCACTGGATATTTATGATATATCCCGGGCAATAGTATCATCTGATCAACCTGTTATTATACTACCTCTCTGAAGGTGCCCCAAAACGTTAATTTTTTTAGAGAGGAATTACAAGCTGTTTCCTGATCGATAACTCAGTTACCACCCTGATACTATCTAATATAATTTGCGAGAGAACTTTTTTTGGGGTATTTCCCTTTTTGTGATGCAATTCTATCATAATGATCAATTACACCCTCAATCGTTTAATATATTTACTCTTATTATTGTCATATATCCATTCATCAAACCACAATTATTTTATATAACCCCTAGGCAAGTGTATGGATTCCATCTGTTGTGTATTTCACGTTTATCATCATCTCTTGATAGGGCGACTTTGTTCACCGTTTCCGAATTATATTTGATGCCCATGAGATCTGATTACATTAATTTTTCCTCATATGTTTACCACCATTAAACAGACAATCCTTGTAATTATCAAATGTAATGTTGTTTAACTACTGACGTTTGATTCCTTGCAGTGCGTATCTTCATTTCTGATTATCAGTTCGGTAAGAATACAGCTTGCTGCGGAGACCCACGAATTCAACAATCTCTGACCCGCTGTTTCGTCCTTCATCATACCTAACCCCCTCAGATATAACTTTCTTGTTACACCGAAGTTTAATGCCCTCATGCGCTCTCTGGGTAGCTGCTTGTATCGAAATTTGCTTCTATATCTTTGCTAATATCTTATATAAAATCTTTCCGTTTCAATTTCATACATCAGGCCTGTCCAGTGTCTGTGAATATATAGTTGTGCTTTATTCCCATATTTAGATTTCATATCTGCATCTGGCCATATACATTGAATACGTTCGATCGATCGAGACATGGCCCATCCCAACCTAGCTCGGCTTGTTTGTAATACCAGCTCTGTCGTCCCATATTAACGGCAACAAGATCTTCACTGAAAAATCGTTCGCTTTTAGAATTGGGGCAGAATTAATTAATCCGGCCTGCTTGGCATCGACTTGGTGACTATTCTAATATCCTTGGCGGTTACCGAATATTTTCCGACCATGGTTTTACCGAACAGGTGTTAGTCATTCAGTTGTAGAAATTTCTTTTCAAAATCGTTTGTTGCCTTTGTCCGTAGGTCAGTGTTCAGGGCGATATATGGTTCCAACCATTTTGACTCTTGAAATGTGATACAGTAAATGGTGTGTAGATATTTAGTAAGGTGTGGTGGATATTGTAGTAAACTGGTGGCGTGCATATCTTAGTAACTGGTGGTGTGTTATATCGTAGTAACTGGTGTGTGGATATCGTCGGAACTGGTTGTGGCAATCTAGTAACTGGCATGACTGTGTGTATCTCGATTAGTAACTGGTGTGTGTATATAGTAGTAAAGTGTGTGTGGATATACTTGTAAATGGTGTTTGGAATCTTAGTAACTGTGTGTGTGGATATCTTTAGTAACTGGCTGGGTGATATATACTTAGTAACTGGTGTGTGGATATCTTAGTAACTGGTGATGCGGATATCTGTAACTGGTCACGTGTTTGTGTGTATATCTTTGTAACTGGTGTGTGTATATTCGTAGTAACTGGTGTGTGCGGATATTTAGTAACTGGTGTGTGTATATCGTAGTAACTGGCCTCTAGTAAGTTTTATTCCCAGGGCTTGCCTCGAGAAATATATTTTGGTGTTGTTGTAATTACTGTTAGATAAAAAAACATGCCTACGTGTAAAGCCATGCAAAACTGCGTATTCCAATGGGAATCTCTCGAAATTGACCAATCACTGGTGCACTTCGGTTTTATTTGCAGCAACTCGTTTTATTTGCAGCAACTCGTTTTATATTGCAGAAGTCGTTAATTTGCAGCAATAGTGATCGGTCAATAAGCCAGTCCAGAGGGTTAAGAATAAGGTTCAGTTGTGCATGTGATTTTATCCCGAGTATATCACCTTCTTTTGTTAAACGTTTGTAGTGATATTTAAATAACAGATAGGTGATAAATTCGGGATATAAATCGCATGCGCACTGAAGTCCGTATTCCTTAAACTCTGAACTGGCTTATGTTTCTTGTTCTAAAACTAGCCAAACTTGGTCAAACGCCGTGACAGATTTTAACGCTACTTTTGATGCTCTCTATGGGCTCCGGACAGATAATAGTTTTTTACGGAATCGAGAATACTCGAGTCTCTTGTCAATTGCGAGACAGGTACAACTATTGCTATGGCCTGTGCATGCTTCAGTCAGTGAATTTCACGTGGCTCTCAGGAAGTTTTATTTCCCCAGGGCCGTTCAGGTGACTCGGGAAATATAACTGAGTGTTTCTTGTCATAACTGATATCGTTAGTCTATACAGTCATTCTCAAAAAGGTTTTTTTTTGTCCAGTGAAAAAGACTACAATATACAATAAAGTCACGTGATTTCATTATGTATTCGATTTCCTCACGTGGAATTTCAATTTGAGAGATGCAAAAGTACACGATATCAACTCGCAGTTCGATTCCGCGTGCAAAAATTGACAAACATAATGAATCACATGACTTTATTGTAGCTAGTATTGTAGTCTTTTTCATCTGGACAACCTTTTGAGAATGACCTGTAGGTCAAACTTAATGTAAGACTATGGGTTAAACAACGGGAAAAATAAAATTAAATATCAATAGTAAAATAGTATAGAGGTCTACATTGGATGCACCAGAGCTGACGGCAACCAAATGAGCGTAATTCTTGTTCTTTTCAGCGCTGATAAATAAGTTTATTGCTTCATTGTTTCGTATCAATTATTTTTTGAGGATCGACACTCGAGTCTCTATTAGAGAGACTGCTGTAACGGCTATGACCTGAGTGTTATTCCGCACGCAATGAATTTCAGGGCCAGGCCCCTCGAAGTTTATATTTCCCCAAGGCCGCTTTGCCTCGGCTTGCCTCGGGATATAAGCGTGTTCAGTTTCATACTGATATCGTTAGATCATACTTGTAGACCATGGAAAACTTGGTATTCGAACTGAAAAAAAAGAGGAAAGGATATGAAATATATTCATTAAAATAGAGGTCCTACATTGGACGGTACCCAGAGCTGACGGCAACCCAAATGAACGTAATTCTAGTGTTCTTTTTCAGCACTGATAAAATAAGTTCATTACTTCGTTGTTTCAAACAAAGTATTTTGATTTTTTGGAGATAATTAATATTTTTGGATACTCGAGTTTCTTGTAATTGCGAAAAGACAGGTACAACTATGGCTGTGCTTTTTGGAATTTCAACCTGGCGGCCTCCGGCTCTAAGTGATTTTTATTATGGCCCAGGGCCGCTTTGCCTCGGGAGATATCAGTGTGCTTCTCAGTCAAATCACTTCATCATATAATCACATAAAATCAGAAAACTTTTAGCCAACAACCTCAGGCCAGTCAGATCACGCAGAACACGAAGACATAACGGTTACTGGTTTGAGATGAGAACTTTACGCAAACTGAAGATGAATATTTTTTTTTTTTTTTTTCACAAAGGTAAGAAAACAGGATAAATAACAATGATGATCGAGCATTGAGCCGCGAAATTGTTACGATTAGGATTTGTTAACTATGCCGGCCGAGGAGCTACGATGGATTTACGAAAATTCTGTGATTGTTGGCCGACCCGTCGAACCGTCCGACCCGTAAGTTTGTCTTTTGCAAATTTCCTTGCACTTGTTTATTTTGTCTTATCATTTTTGCTCTGTATTATTGACAAGGTAATGCCGATTCTCAACTCAATTCTGAGCGGCATTTGAACATCGACCTCGACGCCGGAACGGCTTTCATTAATTTGAACGGCTTCATTCATTGACATTATTTTATGCCAAAAACATGGCTCCTCCGACTTAGCCGACGTAGCTAAATTTAGCTTCCATTAGAAAGCTTTTTTTCCATTTAGCTTTAAAAAATTAAACCAATTATATAAAATCGGCTCCGAACAGATTTCAAGCTATAAATAGATATTTCAACTTGTTCAAACTATTTTTGACGCGAAGGACTAGTAACAAGTGCCACAGGGGAGTCCGCAATGAAGATCGAGAGAAATAGAGGAATTCGGGGTTTCCTTGTTAATTTATTTAATATTATTTATATTTATTTATATTATTTGTTGTTTATTTATTTATTTTTTATTCAACAACAAACTGCCAACGATTTGGTACGATTCTACTGTACACAACAGGTGCTGGCTGACGACGATTTCGGTGTGTGAAAACGAAGTGAACAAATGTCTGGTCCTGTCATCCAGAAGTGAACTCCCCAGCATCTTGGGTTGAGGTGTAGTTGAAGATGGGTCCAGATCGTCCAGTTGGTGTTTTATCCAAGCCAAAAGGGTCATGGAATTTTTGGTATTTCTTCTGGACCGATGAATAGTTCTCGTTTGTTGATTCGATCTCCTCCGGTCCCGTTTGTCTCCGCGCATGGCTTGCTCTGCTCTTAATACGCCGCGCCCATCCTCATAGAGAACCAACATCCAACATTCCCAGCATTCACTCACTCTCTGTCTCTGGTTATTCATAATATCATCATGCTACAGTTATAAATATTTTTGGCATTTTAGAAACACTAAGTTTCAGATTGGTGAAAAATCTCAGGGGATTGAAAAGCATTTTTATGGTTCACGGTTCACCAGCAAGACACTCCAATAAAAACGACAATCCGCTTTCTCAATCCTCAAAAATTTTGACACCCCCCCCCACTGTCCAACTATTTTCAGATCCCCCCCCCCCCAGAATTTCCTTTAGAAAATCATAAGCAAGGATTTGCAGGTGTTTTTGTGAAGCGCCGGAACTTCTTCAATGCAGACCGATTCCTGAAATGACAAAAACCAAGTTCTTTTAGTTTCTATCAGATATAGAAGGTGCTGTTCCATGAATTCTTTTTTCGATAGATTCTCTGAATTTCCTTTCTAAAAATCCTGTTTTGCAAAATGTATAGATAAATGGGTTTCAAAAGAGAAGAGATCACTGTACCAAAAACAAATATCTGGAGGCGAGGCTGTTTTAAAACCAGGAAGATAAAAGTTCTTGAATTTTCGACGGTGTGTCGTCTGTCGGTTCAACCGGACAGGGTTACCGACACCATTCGTGTGCAAAGAATCGTTTGATGACGTATTGGCCGTGAGGAGAACTGGAAGCTGACGAATTTTTACAAAACGGTCACCCAGGTGAGAAAATGAACAAAAAGGGGGGGGGGGGGGGGGGAAGAAAAACGAAACAATTTTTTTTCAATTTCAAGTGACCCATGCAAGCCAGTTGTTTTCCAACATTTTGATCGAGTAATTTGTTAACTTGTAGAATCTGTTTCCCTGAGGAGAAGCTCGTATCGCGTCAGTATTACGCAAGGTTTACTGTGGAGCAAGCAGTTTTATTATTACGTAACAGAGGATTGGCTTCAAGGTGACCCTCTTATGCCCCTCCCCTCCACAGTCAAGGAAAAGTGGTCGTAACTCTGAATGGAAATACTGCAACAATAAAGATATCATTAGTATGCCAGATAAATGGGAATATCCATAGGTAAGTAAGATATATCATAATTAATCATAGAAATCACTTGCACAATAAAGATATCATTAGTATGCCAGATAAATGGGAATATCCATGGGTAAGATATATCATAATTAGATTAATGATCGTTAGGTGTGTTGTCTTCTACGACCCCGATTTTAGAGCAATCGACGGACTCGTAGATCGTACACATTACGACTCTTAGTACAGTGCAGTCTTTCAACTCGCCGATTTAATACTACAATAACCAGCAATCACATGATAGAATATAGCACCTAGATTAGCCTAATGCATAGAAAACACAAAGCGCAAACGTCCGACGACCACCTGAAAAAAACCGCATTAATTCCGCAAATTATTTGGAAATGTCCAAAAAAACCATGGAAATTGAACATTGTGCAACCAAGATGAATTTGTGAGGATTGAACAGCGCGCGTTTTTAATTTTTCCCAATGGATCTTAACATGAACGATCCATCGAGTCCAGATACAAGTCGTGCGTCTCGTCGTGGTCTAGTCGTGGTCTAAGTCGTGGTCTATCGTGGTCTAGTCGTGGTCGGGTCTTGGTCGGGTCCGTAGTCGGGTCGTGGTCGGGTCGTGGTCGGGTCGTGGTACGGGTCGTGCGTCGTGGTCGGGTCGTAGTCGGGTCGTGGTCGGGTCGTGGTCGACTCCTTTTTAAAAGTAGAGTTGTCTGCAGGTTTACAAATGCATGTACTCGAGTTCTGACGTCATGATCGCAGGGTTCACGTTTTTAGGAGGTGGTTTCATGCATATCATTTCTTTTCCTTCTTCCACAGTACGCCTCGTGGGACCTGGCATTCCACATGATTCCATTTGCGAAGATAGACCCAGAGTTCGCCAAAGATCAACTCCTTTTATTCTTGAAAGAAACCTAACATGGCACCTAACGGTCCAAATCCTGCGTACGAGTTTGCATTGAGTGACGTAAATCCCCTGTACACGCGTTGGCGTGTTTTCGCGTGTACGAGATGACTGCAAAGAAAGACCAACGAGATCGCGTGTTCTTGTCAAAATGCTTCCAGAAAACTGCTGTAAATTTTACATGGTGAGTCATATTAGTGTAGTGTTCACCAGTCTTCCAGTGGACGTAAACACAGGGATCCCAATATAATATCCCGTGCGTTTTACCCACAGGAATCCTAATATAATATCCCGTGCGTTTTTACCACAGGCGATCCTAATATATCCCGTGCGTTTACCACAGGGATCCCAATATAATATCCCGTGCGTTTACCACAGGGATCCCAATAATAATATCCGTGCGTTTACCACTAGGAAGCCCATACGAAAGACGCACTGTATTTTATATAACAGCCTCAGACGACATAGTTGGGCTACCTGTATTTAAATGTGGTAACTTAATTTATCTACTTAATTGTTTTCATAAGGTGGGTTACAGAAAAGATCCAGAAGGAAGAAATATCTTTGGAAAAATTTCAAAACGATCAAGTCATTAAGACTGGTTTTGGGATAGGACCAGGCAGGTGTGCTACATGCTATCCACGATTTCCACGAAACTCTGGCACAGTGAAAAGGGTTTCATCCCAAACTCAAATAGCCAAAGGCCTTAGAATTTGGATATATTCCGGGGGGACTAGACCACCTCCCCTGGTTTTGGGCCTATTTCTTGTCAAAATTGTGCTGAAATAATTGTCATTTCTCTACCCGATTACAGTAAGATCATCACGACAATTTAAACGTCCACATAAGTTGACTTTGAGCACTCAGCTCACTGCGCCAGTCTTTATGATTAAAAACTATTATTTCATGCCACAATATATTCATTCGAGGGACAGGGAGAGGGAGGGGGGGAACTTAGAGTGACTTGCAGCAGTTACATTGCGTTACATAATGGCTTGTCAGCAAAGTGGAGCATCCTGTCAAAATATCCAAGCTCTTAATGAAATAAGCGCCAGTTTTAGCTAGAAATTAGTTTAATTGTTTGTAAATCTTATTTGGAGCAAAATTCTAAGCATTTCAGAGTGAAGAACCACAGTTTTTCAGGAAACGGCCAGATTAGGTGTTTATTTTGATCAATGAATTATGCTAATCTTTCACTATTTTAGGAGTTTTAATGTGCTGAAATAGCTCAAGTCAGATTGAAAATCATTCCTATTAACTCCAAGATTGTTATCCTATGGCAGTGATCAACTAACGTGCAGATAGTCGTGTTTTGCGCATTAAGTTTTGTGTTTTAACGACAAAAATGACCGCGACATCAGTGGCGGATCCAGGATTTTACAAAGGGGGGTGGATAATCATAAAGCTCTTTCAAGGTATATATTCTCCACCAGAGAGTCGACTGATTATAATTGTCCAGGCCCGTGTTTTATGTGACGCCAGGAGCGTAGCTAGACCTTTTTTTTGGGCTGGTCCACAAAAGTGAACCAGGGCCGTAGCAATAGCCAAGCGGTGGGGGAGACCTCATTGCATAGGTCTTGAGTGCTTTTAGCGACAACGTTAACGTCTGGACACGCCCATGTTGTTTGATTGACGTCCAGCTATTTGCAACCTCGCTCGTTTGAAGGTCGCACTTCACTGATAATGGTTATAAACACATACATGAACATTGTATGCAATAGTGGACTTGAAATCATACGTTTACGTCCCCATGGTAGAAACATTAGCTAATGCATGAGGGTTCAGGATCATGGTTGTACAGTACCATGCAGGGTGTTAGTAGGAGGAGAGTAAGAGGAAGAGCATGGGCTCTAGGGGGTGCAAGACCTCCTTTTTACTTTCTTACCTACATGTTTGCGTCTTTCCCTGACGAATTTGCAGCCAGTGAAAGTAGACGTGCAATACAAACACTTCTGTCAACCCTGCCATGGCTAATTAAACGTACATAGTGTTTCCCAAATCAGTGGATAGCAATTTTGGCGCGTTTTGATTGGCTTTTAGTCCTTTAACTCGGAATAGCCTTGGCTATTCACTGTTTTGGGACGAGATTCAAATGGCGTCTCGTTTCGCTACAGTCTCCGAATTTATTTGTTTAATAAAGGTGCCAGTTTTTATCCAACTGATTTGGTAAATACTAAAACAATAGGCGACTTGCATGATGACATATCATATACTTAACAAAGTACACAGAATGCTTTGCCCCATTTTCTTTTGTTAGATAATTAGCACCAATTGTCTTGCTATTCTCATGAGGGGAATAACAATCTGAATAAGAAAGAAAATTCTCAAAGCATTCTGGTACTGTAGTAAAACAACGTCATCCATGCAAGTCGCCTATATCCCCACATCAGTGTCGGTGAGTAGTGGTGAATTCTTACCTTGCCACTCGAGGATTCCTTTAGAGGACGGCTCGGGTAAATATCCACCACTACACACCTACGCACTTCGGGGAATAATTTATTGTTCATTAGTTAGATACCAGGCACTAACCTACCTTTTCCTTCCACTTCTTCACTTGTATTCTAACAATTTATTGTCTGGCATTTAGATTTTCATTGGAGGCATGCAAGTAGTAGTGATGATGAAGATTACGATGATGACGACGACGATTTTGTAGAAGAACAAAACAAAAAGACTTTCAAGACCCCAAGCAGTCGCACACTCAAGTAGTCGTTTTAGACCCTAGGGGCCGTGTATAAACTAGTTTCACTCCATATTTACTATGATTTTGTGCTATTTTGCACCATTAAACCCTTTCAAAGGGTCAAATATTTCCCTTCTGGCAAACCAATCTCTTAGTGCGAGAGACAAATAATTACTTTTTGCGAACGATAACTTTCCTTCCTGAATCGGAAAACAAACTGATAAACCCAGCAATCTGGGTCTGTAATTCTGACAAGGATCGTAATTTCACTTTTTAGAGTCTTAGATAGGGTATTAATTTGGATTTTATGAAAAAGAAAGCGCCTTACTACTACAGGATTACTACTAACTAGGGCTGAGTTGTCAATTAACTGTCAATATAGGGCATATAATTTAGGGTCCACTTTTTATCGATTTGTCTTGAAACAGGGTATGAATTTACAGATGTCGCGGTCTTAGATATGGTCATGATGGACTCCAGTGGGACACCCCTATCAAAACCCAGACAGACCCAGCACCTTCCCACCCCCTGAAACCCAAACCCAGTCCCAAACATATTATAGTAGCCACATGGCACGCATTGCGGGCCGATTTTTGTATGTGTTTTGCGCGAATTTCAATGGCTGTGTCGTGACCACCAAAGCTTTCGCAAAGAAGATAAACTAGTTATTTTAATTTTTAATAATTAATATATATTTATTTATTTTAATTTTGAATCTATTTTTTGTAGGAAAGAAGATTCAAATAACGAATCACAGGTATGTACGTTCACAACCTCGAACCCAGTCCCTCCCTCAAATAATGGAGTGTATAATTTATCGTAAACTCTCTTCCATTATCTGCTGGAGGTAAAATTTTCAACACAATTTATTAATCGAATTGCGTGTGGTGGCCTCTCCTATAGGGGGTGTGCCTGTTTACTACACGTGGTTAATGGAGGAGGTCGTGGTCGCTTGAAAAAATAGTCCGGAGGAGTTTGTGTGTTTATCTATCATATGTCATTAATAATTCATGAGACAAAAACACAATAGAAATCACACCCGTGGCAGAGCTTGTATTTCTGATACAAAATTCGTCCTCATTTACGTTCAACACATGGAGGCGGCCATGACAGTTTGCATAATTAGGGACCCAGTCTCCGAAGGAAACTGGCCGAAATATTGCAGACATTACCTGGGAGACTAATGTATAGCTATTTAAACTTTCCTCTGATGATGCATAATACAATGTGGTGAATATATGCTGATGTGATACGGAGGATGAATGATACATGATCAGTCATTCAACTTTTGCTCTTTTCAGTCTGAGTATCTTCAAACAGACTTAATCACTTGGGGAGGGGGAGGGGAGGGATAGCGTAGCCTTTCAGAGCATTTGAACGTTATATTGTTTTATAGGAATAAATATGGGTTTAGGGTTAGCGTTAGCGTTAGATACCAATTGTGTACTCAAGTACACATTCAATATATGTAGTTATATAGAGTGTGAGTACTATTTGTGTCTGGGGAGGGGAGGAGACACAATTTGATAAAATATTAATATTACGAAATCGAAAATAATTGATAAAATTAGTACGAATTTGATTGAAATGTGTGAGGTAATGTAATTTTAGTAAATCCTACACGATTTTCTTATAAAAAAAGATAAATGGCTGTTCAATACTTTAATTTCATTAATTATTTTATTTATTTTTTCCGGAAGTCGGCCATCTGGGATTGCGTCATCAACTGTAAATGACGTCATTGGGCTTTTTGGCGATGCCTCTATATCAAAATATTGACAAGTGCCCATAGACCTACAATCATGCAAAGTTTCATGCTTTTTATCATCAAGTGCACAATTCTTGTCATTTTTTGGACCTTAGCCTTTAAGAGTTGACTATTCTTTGCTGAAGAAAATGTCATATTTGGAAGTTGAACTTGATTGTTTTCAATACATGGTTAGTAGTTGAGTGCGTATTTACTCTCGTTCATTGTTCCTCTAGGGGTCAGCGGCTTGGTTCCTCCCGCGTAGTGATGGCGCATTCTTTGTTCAGCCGCTGCCACAAAGCATTGGCTTATCAATCAACTATGGTTTATCCCAATAAACATAGAACACGTTCTCTGGCGCGTGCATCCATAACTCAATAGGACGCACGCTAAGCATGGCACCAATTCTTAAATGGATTTTGTCTGTATTATTATACTATTTTCTTGTGAAAACATAATAATAAGAATATTACATGTAGGTATTGTCAGTTTAACTTGAAGTTTATATTGAAAAGTTATTTTTCAAACAGACGTTTCCATCTTATGACCAGAGACCTTCATCACACTGAAGAAGGTCTCTGGTCAGAGACCGAAAACGTTTGTTTGAAAAATAACCTTTTCAATATATAATCAAGTCAAACTGACAACACCTATAGTCTTATTAATACTATTGATCGATGAACTATGCAACCATTCTCTAGTTTGTAAATAATGACCTCACTAAACACTGTTTTTACCCAAAATTCTCTGTCCAACACTAACTATTTAGGCATCCATTGAGTGAACACCTCCTGTAAGCAACCACCTTTTTGCTACATCAAGGATGGCTTGCATCACAGTTCCACTGTTATTACATGAGTTTTACTTCATTTGTAAATCCATAACTTCACTCCTTTTTCAGAATTCCTTGAAACGTTTGAGGAAAACAAAACAAATGAACAGGTACGAGGATTTACATACTTCTTATTAACCAAGTGTGAGGTCCATACAGGAAGTTATGGACCGTGTTTTTTCGCACAGCCTTATGGCCATTAAAACAGTGGGAAAAAACGAAAACCCATAACTTTCCATATGGACAAGCAAGTGAGGTTTTAAAATAAAATAAGATATTGATTATATAGCTTTTCCTCGACATTTCTGTTTTTCAGCAGGCCCTTCATTCTGGAAGCTACTAATATCATTACCATTTCAATTCGGCTATTTCAGAATCCCTGTTGTTTTCAAAAGACTGATAAGCATGATGGGTAATCATGGAGAAAAAAGTGCTTGATGGAAGTTTTTATCACCCGTACCTACAGGCAAAACATTGCACCGGTTGCATTCTTCTTTACAAGTCGAAGTAAAATAATCCCCACTTAGGAATTGTTGAAAATGAAAGAACATGCTTTGAATTACTACTAGTGAGCCATTAGACGCTTGAACAATCATGATTAAGGTCGATGGAAACGGATTGAAAACATCGATAATAATAAAAGTCCACGGTGGACTTTTATTATTTCTCGCTTCTTCGTACCCAGGCTTACGCGGTCATTTGGGTTGACACTGCCCTTTAACGTTGGGTATAATACCAGATCTCGCTTCTTGCACGCAACCCCTATTCGCCGAAGCCATATCCCGATATTAATAACTCTAATATACCATTTCGCTATAAATACATTTACCAAAGGATCTCTGCCACCGCGGACTCAAGGGAATTGTCGACTTGAAACCCAAAAAAAAACGTTAAACGTTCTTACATAGTTATATTAAATGTAATTTTTTGTCTTGTATCAATCAAACACACTTGAAGGTTAGAGTCAACGTCCATCTCCCCATATATTTGCCTTAATCTAATCACATAATCAAGACACTATTCATACCCTATGTAATATTCATTATCCCGTGCGATCATACTCACTCGACCAATCAGCGCCCAGCATGTGTGCGCTCTATATCTCATAAGAGGAGCTTTATCAATGGATTCATTAGTATTCTATAATAAAAGAGATACTAATAAAGCTTTGTTTTATTTTGTTTCAAAGCCTTATTAGTATTCTCTATATAGGGAATACTAATGGACTAACTTATAGAATACTAGAGCGCCAAATATTATATCCGTGAAATACACAGAAAGATAATTAGAGTTTAGAGTTCAACACTAGTACGTACGATAAACACATTTTATCCCTTTTTAGAGTTTTCAGATTTCTCAAATAATTTCATTTTAAATAAAGAAATAGAATTGTTTAGTATTGTAGCTTGACACCACACCTTTGAAATCATTTGGGTGTGATGTCATTTGCTATAAACAATAACAGACGTGTCCATTATCTATCTATCTATATCTATCTATCTATCTATCTATCTATCTATCTATCTTCATCTATCTATCTATCTATCTATCGATCTATTATCTATCACGTAATCTATCTGATCTCTCTATCTATCTTATCTATCTATTGTCTATCTCTCTATCTATCTGTCTGTCTGTCTGTCTGTCTGTGTGTCTGTCTGTTTACCTTTTTTGTTGGGTTTACCTGTGGTAGAGAGCGCGCGCGTGCGATATATAATACGTAGATATGTTGGTGTTCCCTGTGTTGATAACGCATAATGTTTGGGATCCCTGTGCGCATCCCGCGCGTCCCGCAGTACATGTGTATATTGAGACAACGGTATGAAACTCGGTCACGTGACAATTACGTTTTTGCCCCTAATCTTTGTCAAAATGACGTGAAATTTCAATTTTTCTTCGGATAGCTAAACTTTACCGTATTCTCTAAACACTTCATAAGTTTCAGTCGTCTAACTTCACCGTACGTGAGAGAAACTTTAATTTGGACATTTGTGCGCCTCATGGACCGATGTGTGCGCAGTGTATGTGTGCAAATTTTTCCGTTGAAACATTCGGGATTTTACCTCGAGAGGACATCGGCAAGCGCTCGTCAAATCTGAACTGTGCTCTTTTTGTCAAGTTTTAGTATTTATTTTCACTCTAAACATAAACCAAAAACATCATACAATATACTTTATTTGTTTTCTCTTTTGATTTTTATAAAGTCTTTGTTTTGTGTTTTGATTTTAATCAATTTTAAAATGCTTCAAAATTTAGGCATTGTGTTTTTTTAATGCTGAACAGTCTCAATATTTGAGTACTACACAAGACATTTTTGCTATCAGTGCTTGTAAAACAAAATGACAAACAAACGTATTTGTTTCAACAATCAGTTAAAATAAGTTTACTAGCTTTTTACACACTGTTTTGCCGTTCTTTCTGTGCAATTATGTCACTATATTGATCAGTAATACTACAGTCGGCACAGTACAAGTTGTGAATGAATAACAAATTCACGTCGGAGTTCGGAATTTTTGAACATATTTGTAAGAAACTTGGAAGCGATACTTACATTCTTACGAAAACCGTATTAATTACTATTTGTTTCTCTCCTTCATTTGCTAAATGAGTTGCGTTATTTCAATGACAATAATGAAGAACTGTTAATATTGTTAGTTTCACGGCAGTTTCACGAGTCCATCGCCATTCATGTCTACTTCGATGTCAGTGATTGAGTTCGTTTTATATTCTTGCTTTAGATCTAGATGGTTTATGCTGTGTTGGCGTTCCCTTGTTCTTTAAAGAACAACTGTAAGAAAGTTAAAAAACATAACTTAAGCAGTAACGTCAAATCATTTTCTAGAAATTAAGACAGTAAAATGTTTTAAAAAAAGAGGTGACAGTACCATCAGATCGGTTGGAGAAGTGCATTTTGATCAATGACAGTGACAATCTACACCAAGTCATAACTCATCAAAAATAATTTGCTAAGGATTATTAAGCAGCCCTTCTGCTCTAGTATAGGCAAGTCTTTTATTTATGAGAACATTTAGAGAAAATGCTACGTTATTTACCTCGACAAAAATATTTTTAGTTGAGCTTTACTTTTCAACAAAACTATTCTGTGGTCGAGTCCAAGTCCACCATGCAAATCTCCACCATTCAAAATGTAAAAGGACACTACTTTAAAAATCGGCACAATTCCTTCTAAATGTACTTAAAGTTGACAAGAATTGTGAACTTCTAAACTTACACATGATAAGGAATAGAATCCAACGTTACAGGATCAAGATGAGTGGAGTTAAGACAAAGGTTGTGCACTATAACAATCTCAAGTTGTTCAAGTGCCTTGTGATGATACATTCCAAGCAAAGAAAACAATAGTCTTTTTAACGTAGAAGACATGACAATGTGGAAAGTGAAGAATTGTGTCTAAAGAGCAGAGTATCAACCTGGAATGCATAGTTGTGGAGAAACGTCGATGACGTTAAATCAGAATAAGCGAGTTTCAATTGACGAAACAACGCACCCAGAGGCTTTTGGCCATATTTCAACAGAATGTTTAGGGCAGTTGGTGCAATGACATCACCGTTATCAACAAGGCTACTCTATAAGCGTTGTATAGAATGATAAACGACGAAGCTGCCATGCGTAGTTGTTGAGTAATGGCGATGACGGCGTATTCGAACATCATGGTACTTTATAATTTTAGTCAAAAATGTCGTACGATGTGTCCTTAAGAACACTGTCATGCGCACTGGCGATGTTAGTTAGTCGATACTTCTTACTCTCTTGCGAAAGTGTAGGACTGGGGCTTTCGATACGTAGTTAAAGTATCAACCTGGAATGCATAGTTGTGGAGAAACGTCGATGACGTTAAATCAGAATAAGCGAGTTTGAATTGACGAAACAACGCACGCAGAGGCTTTTGGCCATATTTCACACGGTTGTGCGCAATGTTTAGGGCAGTTGGTGCAATGACATCACCGTTATCAACAAGGCTACTCTATAAGCGTTGTATAGAATTATAAACGACGAAGCTGCCATGCGTAGTTGTTGAGCAGATGGCGATGACGGCCATTTCAGGTTCGAGCGGTTTCATGTCAGAAAAATGACGATAAGATGCCATCCTGAATTGATGTGTCTGGAGTAGAGAGCGATGAGATGTTTGTTGGTCTTTGAACTTCGAGACGTAAGCGGTAACGTAACGCAAGATCATACGTGATCGGTAGCTTGCACATCCATTCGACACTTCAAGAAAGGCAAAAACGAGCTGATGTACGCTCGCAAATTCTTCTCGAAAGCGTCAGCTGGATGGTAAATTCGAAGTTCGCCTTTTTACCGCCGCTTAAGTCAGTCACAATGTTGGTTGGCAAGTTATTTAAAGGCAGAGCATCTTTGGATGATGGTTGAAGATCGGCTACTAAGAATGCAGTTTCACTGTTATTCCAACTGTTACACAGTTGTCTTCCTCTCGAGTTATAGATGCAAATTTAAACCTATCTAAGTGATGTAGGTCATTGGTAAGTGAATGCAATATGATACCAGGCATATATATAGTAAACGTACGTTTTGGCAATCGATTTGTGCACATTGCTAATATACCTCAAAAGCGACCATTATATTGTAAATAGTTTCTAAGACTACACAGTCATGTAGCAGAAAAATATTGTACTTACTGCTAAAATTGATTTGAAGCGTCGATGTGAAAATATGGTGTTTCCATAGATGTTTTAATAGAGATTTTGTGAAGAATGATAAGTTATGATAATTTATGACAAATGTATGCAATTCATTATGTTTAATAAGTCGATAAAATAAGCCTCATTTTTGACAGAAACGTTATTGTTTTAGAGTTTTTCATTAGCATTATGAACAAAAACGTGCTGAGAAAATTAAAAAAGAAATGTACTTACGGTTTCGATAATAGGTGGGACAGAATATTCAATAGATGTATTATTTATTGAATGAATGAAGATTTGAATTACTGAAAAAAGAGGTTATAAGTTCAGATAAAATCTCGATAATACACTCTACATGAACGGTATTTACGAGCGAGCATAATATAAATTATGACATAACAAATGTACTTACGTTTTCGATAATCGATCGAGAAGAATGGATTATTGAACGAATGAAGATTTGAAGAACTGAAAAATAGATGTTATCATTTTAGACAAAATGTCGATAATCGATTCCACATGAATGGTACTTAGGAGCCAACATGATCTAAATTATGGCAAAAGAAATGTACTTACGGTTTCGATAATAGGTGGGACAGAATATTCAATAAATGTATTATTTATTGAATGAAGATTTGAAGAACTGAAAAAAGCGGTTATAATTTCAGATAAAATCTCGATAATACACTCTACATGAACGGTATTTACGAGCGAACATAATATAAATTATGGCATAACAAATGTACTTACGTTTTCGATAATCGATCGAGAAGAATGGATTATTGAAAGAATGAAGATTTGAAGAACTGAAAAAAGATGTTATAATTTTAGACAAAATGTCGATAATACATTCCACATGAATGGTACTTACGAGCGAACATGATACAAATTATCGCACTACCTACATTTAGAGTAATCGCAGCGTGCGTAGAATAATTATTCGATAGAGTATATTGTTATAAATAAAATAAAATAAAAAATTAAATTAATAACAAATTAAAATTATATGTACATCTTTGGGCTTCCTGTGTACACAGCGGGATATCGTTGTCATATCAACCACTGCACAACAACATCACTGTCCATCATATTCTTGTATATTGGAATATGAGGGCCATCATCATCCATGAGAATGTCTCCTAAAGATCTGTCTTGATTGAAAAAATGATTGATGACGACACTATTTACTCTTGCAGCAGCAGCCTTTGAAACTGTGATAACTGTTGAGTCTGGATGATTAGTTACTGCGTCAATGATTTGTATGTCGAAAATGTTGTCACAGTTGTATATGAGATGTGTCGGTGAATTGAGTTCGTTAATGATGGTTTGTGTTGCCGGCCAATATCGAAGATGATTAAGAATATCTTGATATCGACTGTCAGCACATCGGTGTTGTTCGTGAAATGTGAAAGTGGTACACAGTCATGGAAAGATGCTGTCGTTGTAAATGTTAGTAGTTTGAACAATGCGATTGTTGACAGTTTCAATAGGCTGTTGTTGATAGGGGTCACCACTGATGACTACAACAGGACGAGTAGAGAGCTGTTGTAGAGTTTGTAATATGTGATGAAAGATAGATTTCGGCACCATAGAAACCTCGTCTAGAAAGATGACATCGTAATTCGCAAGTAAAAAGTTTACTTGCGGTGGTGTATGATCTATGGGGGCATTGAATGAAGAGTGAATAGTGTTGCAATCTATAGATGTATCGAATATCGCTCGATAAGTAGACGCTAAGTACCCTGTAGGTGTAGCTACAAGTACGTTTTTGTCTTCTTGAATGAGATATCTGATACATCCATGGAGACATTGAGTTTTTCCAGTTCCAGGTTTCCCTAGAACGGAAATAATCCTTGTCCAATCATTTAAACTATCGTTTTCATCGTACTGTTGTTCTACGATGTTTACTCTTTGGGCGACACTCAGTTGCAGGATCGTCGTTGATCGTTTCGTCAGAGTCAGAGTCAGAGTCACTGTCAGTGTCGTTAGTAGGAGTTGGCGGTATATGTTCAAATTGCAAGGCATGTAAAGATGCATAGTGGCGCGATCGCAAACGAAGATAGACTTTCAGCTTAGCAAAGACAAGTTGTTGTTCAATGCTAAGTTGAACGGGAGCTACTTCGTTTGTGATCTGGAAGTTGGCATTTGTTACAACTTCCATTTTTGCCACAGATGGTATAGTTGTCTAAGGCTATCCACATAATGAATAACGTTAAACACGTAATGCTCTTTATTGCCTTGCTGACGAAAAAGAGTTCGAATATTTTCGTCATCGCTCCATAATTCGCGTTGTAATACCAATGCAGATACGAAGTATTGGAGTTCGTTAGGAAGAACGTTGTGACTGACGTGCTGTAGATCTTGAATAGCTTTGAAAGGATGATTGACGACGAGGTACTGAAAGAAGTAGTCAGGTTTATAGACAGACACATACTTAACGCCCACGAGAGATACATTTCGTTTGTAAGGTGTTGGATTTGCCTTAGAAGTGTCATATGTTCGTAACCACATTAAAAGAGAGAGATGTTCAATGTCATCACTTCTTGCAATATACTTGCGAATCATGACACTATCTTCGGCATTGTTCGGTCTGGGAGGTATGTATCTCTTCGTAGAGTTATTAGTCCAGGCAGGCTTAGACGCAGATAATGTAACGACCATTTCAGGTTCGAGCGGTTTCATGTCAGAAAGATGACGATAAGCAGCCATGGCTGAATTGATGTGTCTGGAGTAGAGAGCTTGAGATGTTTGTTGGTCTTTGAACTTCGAGACGTAAGCGGTAACGTAACGTAACGCAAGATCATACCTTTGTGATCGGTAGCTTGCACATCCATTCGACACTTCAAGAAAGGCAAAATGGAGCTGATGTACGCTCGCAAATTCTTCTCGAAAGCGTCAGCTGGATGGTAAATTCGAAGTTCCTTTTTACCGCTTAAGTCAGTCACAATGTTGGTTGGCAAGTTATTTAAAGGCAGAGCATCTTTGGATGATGGTTGAAGATCGGCTACTAAGAATGCAGTTTCACTGTTATTCCAACTGTTACACAGTTGTCTTCCTCTCGAGTTATAGATGCAAATTTAAACCTATCTAAGTGATGTAGGTCATTGGTAAGTGAATGCAATATGATACCAGGCATATATATAGTAAACGTACGTTTTGGCAATCGATTTGTGCACATTGCTAATATACCTCAAAAGCGACCATTATATTGTAAATAGTTTCTAAGACTACACAGTCATGTAGCAGAAATATTGTACTTACTGCTAAAATTGATTTGAAGCGTCGATGTGAAAATATGGTGTTTCCATAGATGTTTTAATAGAGATTTTGTGAAGAATGATAAGTTATGATAATTTATGACAAATGTATGCAATTCATTATGTTTAATAAGTCGATAAAATAAGCCTCATTTTTGACAGAAACGTTATTGTTTTTAGTTTTTCATTAGCATTATGAACAAAAACGTGCTGAGAAAATTAAAAAAGAAATGTACTTACGGTTTCGATAATAGGTGGGACAGAATATTCAATAGATGTATTATTTATTGAATGAATGAAGATTTGAATTACTGAAAAAAGAGGTTATAAGTTCAGATAAAATCTCGATAATACACTCTACATGAACGGTATTTACGAGCGAGCATAATATAAATTATGACATAACAAATGTACTTACGTTTTCGATAATCGATCGAGAAGAATGGATTATTGAACGAATGAAGATTTGAAGAACTGAAAAATAGATGTTATCATTTTAGACAAAATGTCGATAATCGATTCCACATGAATGGTACTTAGGAGCCAACATGATCTAAATTATGGCAAAAGAAATGTACTTACGGTTTCGATAATAGGTGGGACAGAATATTCAATAAATGTATTATTTATTGAATGAAGATTTGAAGAACTGAAAAAAGCGGTTATAATTTCAGATAAAATCTCGATAATACACTCTACATGAACGGTATTTACGAGCGAACATAATATAAATTATGGCATAACAAATGTACTTACGTTTTCGATAATCGATCGAGAAGAATGGATTATTGAAAGAATGAAGATTTGAAGAACTGAAAAAAGATGTTATAATTTTAGACAAAATGTCGATAATACATTCCACATGAATGGTACTTACGAGCGAACATGATACAAATTATCGCACTACCTACATTTAGAGTAATCGCAGCGTGCGTAGAATAATTATTCGATAGAGTATATTGTTATAAATAAAATAAAATAAAAAAAAATAAATTAATAACAAATTAAAATTATATGTACATCTTTGGGCTTCCTGTGTACACAGCGGGATATCGTTGTCATATCAACCACTGCACAACAACATCACTGTCCATCATATTCTTGTATATTGGAATATGAGGGCCATCATCATCCATGAGAATGTCTCCTAAAGATCTGTCTTGATTGAAAAAATGATTGATGACGACACTATTTACTCTTGCAGCAGCAGCCTTTGAAACTGTGATAACTGTTGAGTCTGGATGATTAGTTACTGCGTCAATGATTTGTATGTCGAAAATGTTGTCACAGTTGTATATGAGATGTGTCGGTGAATTGAGTTCGTTAATGATGGTTTGTGTTGCCCGCCAATATCGAAGATGATTAAGAATATCTTGATATCGACTGTCAGCACATCGGTGTTGTTCGTGAAATGTGAAAGTGGTACACAGTCATGGAAAGATGCTGTCGTTGTAAATGTTAGTAGTTTGAACAATGCGATTGTTGACAGTTTCAATAGGCTGTTGTTGATAGGGGTCACCACTGATGACTACAACAGGACGAGTAGAGAGCTGTTGTAGAGTTTGTAATATGTGATGAAAGATAGATTTCGGCACCATAGAAACCTCGTCTAGAAAGATGACATCGTAATTCGCAAGTAAAAAGTTTACTTGCGGTGGTGTATGATCTATGGGAACATTGAATGAAGAGTGAATAGTGTTGCAATCTATAGATGTATCGAATATCGCTCGATAAGTAGACGCTAAGTACCCTGTAGGTGTAGCTACAAGTACGTTTTTGTCTTCTTGAATGAGATATCTGATACATCCATGGAGACATTGAGTTTTTCCAGTTCCAGGTTTCCCTAGAACGGAAATAATCCTTGTCCAATCATTTAAACTATCGTTTTCATCGTACTGTTGTTCTACGATGTTTACTCTTTGGGCGACACTCTCAGTTGCAGGATCGTCGTTGATCGTTTCGTCAGAGTCAGAGTCAGAGTCACTGTCAGTGTCGTTAGTAGGAGTTGGCGGTATATGTTCAAATTGCAAGGCATGTAAAGATGCATAGTGGCGCGATCGCAAACGAAGATAGACTTTCAGCTTAGCAAAGACAAGTTGTTGTTCAATGCTAAGTTGAACGGGAGCTACTTCGTTTGTGATCTGGAAGTTGGCATTTGTTACAACTTCCATTTGCCACAGATGGTATAGTTGTCTAAGGCTATCCACATAATGAATAACGTTAAACACGTAATGCTCTTTATTGCCTTGCTGACGAAAAAGAGTTCGAATATTTTCGTCATCGCTCCATAATTCGCGTTGTAATACCAATGCAGATACGAAGTATTGGAGTTCGTTAGGAAGAACGTTGTGACTGACGTGCTGTAGATCTTGAATAGCTTTGAAAGGATGATTGACGATGAGGTACTGAAAGAAGTAGTCAGGTTTATAGACAGACACATACTTAACGCCCACGAGAGATACATTTCGTTTGTAAGGTGTTGGATTTGCCTTAGAAGTGTCATATGTTCGTAACCACATTAAAAGAGAGAGATGTTCAATGTCATCACTTCTTGCAATATACTTGCGAATCATGACACTATCTTCGGCATTGTTCGGTCTGGGAGGTATGTATCTCTTCGTAGAGTTATTAGTCCAGGCAGGCTTAGACGCAGATAATGTAACGACCATTTCAGGTTCGAGCGGTTTCATGTCAGAAAGATGACGATAAGCAGCCATGGCTGAATTGATGTGTCTGGAGTAGAGAGCTTGAGATGTTTGTTGGTCTTTGAACTTCGAGACGTAAGCGGTAACGTAACGCAAGATCATACCTTTGTGATCGGTAGCTTGCACATCCATTCGACACTTCAAGAAAGGCAAAATGGAGCTGATGTACGCTCGCAAATTCTTCTCGAAAGCGTCAGCTGGATGGTAAATTCGAAGTTCCTTTTTACCGCTTAAGTCAGTCACAATGTTGGTTGGCAAGTTATTTAAAGGCAGAGCATCTTTGGATGATGGTTGAAGATCGGCTACTAAGAATGCAGTTTCACTGTTATTCCAACTGTTACACAGTTGTCTTCCTCTCGAGTTATAGATGCAAATTTAAACCTATCTAAGTGATGTAGGTCATTGGTAAGTGAATGCAATATGATACCAGGCATATATATAGTAAACGTACGTTTTGGCAATCGATTTGTGCACATTGCTAATATACCTCAAAAGCGACCATTATATTGTAAATAGTTTCTAAGACTACACAGTCATGTAGCAGAAATATTGTACTTACTGCTAAAATTGATTTGAAGCGTCGATGTGAAAATATGGTGTTTCCATAGATGTTTTAATAGAGATTTTGTGAAGAATGATAAGTTATGATAATTTATGACAAATGTATGCAATTCATTATGTTTAATAAGTCGATAAAATAAGCCTCATTTTTGACAGAAACGTTATTGTTTTTAGTTTTTCATTAGCATTATGAACAAAAACGTGCTGAGAAAATTAAAAAAGAAATGTACTTACGGTTTCGATAATAGGTGGGACAGAATATTCAATAGATGTATTATTTATTGAATGAATGAAGATTTGAATTACTGAAAAAAGAGGTTATAAGTTCAGATAAAATCTCGATAATACACTCTACATGAACGGTATTTACGAGCGAGCATAATATAAATTATGACATAACAAATGTACTTACGTTTTCGATAATCGATCGAGAAGAATGGATTATTGAACGAATGAAGATTTGAAGAACTGAAAAATAGATGTTATCATTTTAGACAAAATGTCGATAATCGATTCCACATGAATGGTACTTAGGAGCCAACATGATCTAAATTATGGCAAAAGAAATGTACTTACGGTTTCGATAATAGGTGGGACAGAATATTCAATAAATGTATTATTTATTGAATGAAGATTTGAAGAACTGAAAAAAGCGGTTATAATTTCAGATAAAATCTCGATAATACACTCTACATGAACGGTATTTACGAGCGAACATAATATAAATTATGGCATAACAAATGTACTTACGTTTTCGATAATCGATCGAGAAGAATGGATTATTGAAAGAATGAAGATTTGAAGAACTGAAAAAAGATGTTATAATTTTAGACAAAATGTCGATAATACATTCCACATGAATGGTACTTACGAGCGAACATGATACAAATTATCGCACTACCTACATTTAGAGTAATCGCAGCGTGCGTAGAATAATTATTCGATAGAGTATATTGTTATAAATAAAATAAAATAAAAAATTAAATTAATAACAAATTAAAATTATATGTACATCTTTGGGCTTCCTGTGTACACAGCGGGATATCGTTGTCATATCAACCACTGCACAACAACATCACTGTCCATCATATTCTTGTATATTGGAATATGAGGGCCATCATCATCCATGAGAATGTCTCCTAAAGATCTGTCTTGATTGAAAAAATGATTGATGACGACACTATTTACTCTTGCAGCAGCAGCCTTTGAAACTGTGATAACTGTTGAGTCTGGATGATTAGTTACTGCGTCAATGATTTGTATGTCGAAAATGTTGTCACAGTTGTATATGAGATGTGTCGGTGAATTGAGTTCGTTAATGATGGTTTGTGTTGCCGGCCAATATCGAAGATGATTAAGAATATCTTGATATCGACTGTCAGCACATCGGTGTTGTTCGTGAAATGTGAAAGTGGTACACAGTCATGGAAAGATGCTGTCGTTGTAAATGTTAGTAGTTTGAACAATGCGATTGTTGACAGTTTCAATAGGCTGTTGTTGATAGGGGTCACCACTGATGACTACAACAGGACGAGTAGAGAGCTGTTGTAGAGTTTGTAATATGTGATGAAAGATAGATTTCGGCACCATAGAAACCTCGTCTAGAAAGATGACATCGTAATTCGCAAGTAAAAAGTTTACTTGCGGTGGTGTATGATCTATGGGAACATTGAATGAAGAGTGAATAGTGTTGCAATCTATAGATGTATCGAATATCGCTCGATAAGTAGACGCTAAGTACCCTGTAGGTGTAGCTACAAGTACGTTTTTGTCTTCTTGAATGAGATATCTGATACATCCATGGAGACATTGAGTTTTTCCAGTTCCAGGTTTCCCTAGAACGGAAATAATCCTTGTCCAATCATTTAAACTATCGTTTTCATCGTACTGTTGTTCTACGATGTTTACTCTTTGGGCGACACTCAGTTGCAGGATCGTCGTTGATCGTTTCGTCAGAGTCAGAGTCAGAGTCACTGTCAGTGTCGTTAGTAGGAGTTGGCGGTATATGTTCAAATTGCAAGGCATGTAAAGATGCATAGTGGCGCGATCGCAAACGAAGATAGACTTTCAGCTTAGCAAAGACAAGTTGTTGTTCAATGCTAAGTTGAACGGGAGCTACTTCGTTTGTGATCTGGAAGTTGGCATTTGTTACAACTTCCATTTGCCACAGATGGTATAGTTGTCTAAGGCTATCCACATAATGAATAACGTTAAACACGTAATGCTCTTTATTGCCTTGCTGACGAAAAAGAGTTCGAATATTTTCGTCATCGCTCCATAATTCGCGTTGTAATACCAATGCAGATACGAAGTATTGGAGTTCGTTAGGAAGAACGTTGTGACTGACGTGCTGTAGATCTTGAATAGCTTTGAAAGGATGATTGACGACGAGGTACTGAAAGAAGTAGTCAGGTTTATAGACAGACACATACTTAACGCCCACGAGAGATACATTTCGTTTGTAAGGTGTTGGATTTGCCTTAGAAGTGTCATATGTTCGTAACCACATTAAAAGAGAGAGATGTTCAATGTCATCACTTCTTGCAATATACTTGCGAATCATGACACTATCTTCGGCATTGTTCGGTCTGGGAGGTATGTATCTCTTCGTAGAGTTATTAGTCCAGGCAGGCTTAGACGCAGATAATGTAACGACCATTTCAGGTTCGAGCGGTTTCATGTCAGAAAGATGACGATAAGCAGCCATGGCTGAATTGATGTGTCTGGAGTAGAGAGCTTGAGATGTTTGTTGGTCTTTGAACTTCGAGACGTAAGCGGTAACGTAACGCAAGATCATACCTTTGTGATCGGTAGCTTGCACATCCATTCGACACTTCAAGAAAGGCAAAATGGAGCTGATGTACGCTCGCAAATTCTTCTCGAAAGCGTCAGCTGGATGGTAAATTCGAAGTTCCTTTTTACCGCTTAAGTCAGTCACAATGTTGGTTGGCAAGTTATTTAAAGGCAGAGCATCTTTGGATGATGGTTGAAGATCGGCTACTAAGAATGCAGTTTCACTGTTATTCCAACTGTTACACAGTTGTCTTCCTCTCGAGTTATAGATGCAAATTTAAACCTATCTAAGTGATGTAGGTCATTGGTAAGTGAATGCAATATGATACCAGGCATATATATATAAACCGTACGTTTTGGCAATCGATTTGTGCACATTGCTAATATACCTCAAAAGCGACCATTATATTGTAAATAGTTTCTAAGACTACACAGTCATGTAGCAGAAATATTGTACTTACTGCTAAAATTGATTTGAAGCGTCGATGTGAAAATATGGTGTTTCCATAGATGTTTTAATAGAGATTTTGTGAAGAATGATAAGTTATGATAATTTATGACAAATGTATGCAATTCATTATGTTTAATAAGTCGATAAAATAAGCCTCATTTTTGACAGAAACGTTATTGTTTTTAGTTTTTCATTAGCATTATGAACAAAAACGTGCTGAGAAAATTAAAAAAGAAATGTACTTACGGTTTCGATAATAGGTGGGACAGAATATTCAATAGATGTATTATTTATTGAATGAATGAAGATTTGAATTACTGAAAAAAGAGGTTATAAGTTCAGATAAAATCTCGATAATACACTCTACATGAACGGTATTTACGAGCGAGCATAATATAAATTATGACATAACAAATGTACTTACGTTTTCGATAATCGATCGAGAAGAATGGATTATTGAACGAATGAAGATTTGAAGAACTGAAAAATAGATGTTATCATTTTAGACAAAATGTCGATAATCGATTCCACATGAATGGTACTTAGGAGCCAACATGATCTAAATTATGGCAAAAGAAATGTACTTACGGTTTCGATAATAGGTGGGACAGAATATTCAATAAATGTATTATTTATTGAATGAAGATTTGAAGAACTGAAAAAAGCGGTTATAATTTCAGATAAAATCTCGATAATACACTCTACATGAACGGTATTTACGAGCGAACATAATATAAATTATGGCATAACAAATGTACTTACGTTTTCGATAATCGATCGAGAAGAATGGATTATTGAAAGAATGAAGATTTGAAGAACTGAAAAAAGATGTTATAATTTTAGACAAAATGTCGATAATACATTCCACATGAATGGTACTTACGAGCGAACATGATACAAATTATCGCACTACCTACATTTAGAGTAATCGCAGCGTGCGTAGAATAATTATTCGATAGAGTATATTGTTATAAATAAAATAAAATAAAAAAATTAAATTAATAACAAATTAAAATTATATGTACATCTTTGGGCTTCCTGTGTACACAGCGGGATATCGTTGTCATATCAACCACTGCACAACAACATCACTGTCCATCATATTCTTGTATATTGGAATATGAGGGCCATCATCATCCATGAGAATGTCTCCTAAAGATCTGTCTTGATTGAAAAAATGATTGATGACGACACTATTTACTCTTGCAGCAGCAGCCTTTGAAACTGTGATAACTGTTGAGTCTGGATGATTAGTTACTGCGTCAATGATTTGTATGTCGAAAATGTTGTCACAGTTGTATATGAGATGTGTCGGTGAATTGAGTTCGTTAATGATGGTTTGTGTTGCCGGCCAATATCGAAGATGATTAAGAATATCTTGATATCGACTGTCAGCACATCGGTGTTGTTCGTGAAATGTGAAAGTGGTACACAGTCATGGAAAGATGCTGTCGTTGTAAATGTTAGTAGTTTGAACAATGCGATTGTTGACAGTTTCAATAGGCTGTTGTTGATAGGGGTCACCACTGATGACTACAACAGGACGAGTAGAGAGCTGTTGTAGAGTTTGTAATATGTGATGAAAGATAGATTTCGGCACCATAGAAACCTCGTCTAGAAAGATGACATCGTAATTCGCAAGTAAAAAGTTTACTTGCGGTGGTGTATGATCTATGGGAACATTGAATGAAGAGTGAATAGTGTTGCAATCTATAGATGTATCGAATATCGCTCGATAAGTAGACGCTAAGTACCCTGTAGGTGTAGCTACAAGTACGTTTTTGTCTTCTTGAATGAGATATCTGATACATCCATGGAGACATTGAGTTTTTCCAGTTCCAGGTTTCCCTAGAACGGAAATAATCCTTGTCCAATCATTTAAACTATCGTTTTCATCGTACTGTTGTTCTACGATGTTTACTCTTTGGGCGACACTCAGTTGCAGGATCGTCGTTGATCGTTTCGTCAGAGTCAGAGTCAGAGTCACTGTCAGTGTCGTTAGTAGGAGTTGGCGGTATATGTTCAAATTGCAAGGCATGTAAAGATGCATAGTGGCGCGATCGCAAACGAAGATAGACTTTCAGCTTAGCAAAGACAAGTTGTTGTTCAATGCTAAGTTGAACGGGAGCTACTTCGTTTGTGATCTGGAAGTTGGCATTTGTTACAACTTCCATTTGCCACAGATGGTATAGTTGTCTAAGGCTATCCACATAATGAATAACGTTAAACACGTAATGCTCTTTATTGCCTTGCTGACGAAAAAGAGTTCGAATATTTTCGTCATCGCTCCATAATTCGCGTTGTAATACCAATGCAGATACGAAGTATTGGAGTTCGTTAGGAAGAACGTTGTGACTGACGTGCTGTAGATCTTGAATAGCTTTGAAAGGATGATTGACGATGAGGTACTGAAAGAAGTAGTCAGGTTTATAGACAGACACATACTTAACGCCCACGAGAGATACATTTCGTTTGTAAGGTGTTGGATTTGCCTTAGAAGTGTCATATGTTCGTAACCACATTAAAAGAGAGAGATGTTCAATGTCATCACTTCTTGCAATATACTTGCGAATCATGACACTATCTTCGGCATTGTTCGGTCTGGGAGGTATGTATCTCTTCGTAGAGTTATTAGTCCAGGCAGGCTTAGACGCAGATAATGTAACGACCATTTCAGGTTCGAGCGGTTTCATGTCAGAAAGATGACGATAAGCAGCCATGGCTGAATTGATGTGTCTGGAGTAGAGAGCTTGAGATGTTTGTTGGTCTTTGAACTTCGAGACGTAAGCGGTAACGTAACGCAAGATCATACCTTTGTGATCGGTAGCTTGCACATCCATTCGACACTTCAAGAAAGGCAAAATGGAGCTGATGTACGCTCGCAAATTCTTTCTCGAAAGCGTCAGCTGGATGGTAAATTCGAAGTTCCTTTTTACCGCTTAAGTCAGTCACAATGTTGGTTGGCAAGTTATTTAAAGGCAGAGCATCTTTGGATGATGGTTGAAGATCGGCTACTAAGAATGCAGTTTCACTGTTATTCCAACTGTTACACAGTTGTCTTCCTCTCGAGTTATAGATGCAAATTTAAACCTATCTAAGTGATGTAGGTCATTGGTAAGTGAATGCAATATGATACCAGGCATATATATAGTAAACGTACGTTTTGGCAATCGATTTGTGCACATTGCTAATATACCTCAAAAGCGACCATTATATTGTAAATAGTTTCTAAGACTACACAGTCATGTAGCAGAAATATTGTACTTACTGCTAAAATTGATTTGAAGCGTCGATGTGAAAATATGGTGTTTCCATAGATGTTTTAATAGAGATTTTGTGAAGAATGATAAGTTATGATAATTTATGACAAATGTATGCAATTCATTATGTTTAATAAGTCGATAAAATAAGCCTCATTTTTGACAGAAACGTTATTGTTTTTAGTTTTTCATTAGCATTATGAACAAAAACGTGCTGAGAAAATTAAAAAAGAAATGTACTTACGGTTTCGATAATAGGTGGGACAGAATATTCAATAGATGTATTATTTATTGAATGAATGAAGATTTGAATTACTGAAAAAAGAGGTTATAAGTTCAGATAAAATCTCGATAATACACTCTACATGAACGGTATTTACGAGCGAGCATAATATAAATTATGACATAACAAATGTACTTACGTTTTCGATAATCGATCGAGAAGAATGGATTATTGAACGAATGAAGATTTGAAGAACTGAAAAATAGATGTTATCATTTTAGACAAAATGTCGATAATCGATTCCACATGAATGGTACTTAGGAGCCAACATGATCTAAATTATGGCAAAAGAAATGTACTTACGGTTTCGATAATAGGTGGGACAGAATATTCAATAAATGTGTATTATTTATTGAATGAAGATTTGAAGAACTGAAAAAAGCGGTTATAATTTCAGATAAAATCTCGATAATACACTCTACATGAACGGTATTTACGAGCGAACATAATATAAATTATGGCATAACAAATGTACTTACGTTTTCGATAATCGATCGAGAAGAATGGATTATTGAAAGAATGAAGATTTGAAGAACTGAAAAAAGATGTTATAATTTTAGACAAAATGTCGATAATACATTCCACATGAATGGTACTTACGAGCGAACATGATACAAATTATCGCACTACCTACATTTAGAGTAATCGCAGCGTGCGTAGAATAATTATTCGATAGAGTATATTGTTATAAATAAAATAAAATAAAAAATTAAATTAATAACAAATTAAAATTATATGTACATCTTTGGGCTTCCTGTGTACACAGCGGGATATCGTTGTCATATCAACCACTGCACAACAACATCACTGTCCATCATATTCTTGTATATTGGAATATGATGAGGGCCATCATCATCCATGAGAATGTCTCCTAAAGATCTGTCTTGATTGAAAAAATGATTGATGACGACACTATTTACTCTTGCAGCAGCAGCCTTTGAAACTGTGATAACTGTTGAGTCTGGATGATTAGTTACTGCGTCAATGATTTGTATGTCGAAAATGTTGTCACAGTTGTATATGAGATGTGTCGGTGAATTGAGTTCGTTAATGATGGTTTGTGTTGCCGGCCAATATCGAAGATGATTAAGAATATCTTGATATCGACTGTCAGCACATCGGTGTTGTTCGTGAAATGTGAAAGTGGTACACAGTCATGGAAAGATGCTGTCGTTGTAAATGTTAGTAGTTTGAACAATGCGATTGTTGACAGTTTCAATAGGCTGTTGTTGATAGGGGTCACCACTGATGACTACAACAGGACGAGTAGAGAGCTGTTGTAGAGTTTGTAATATGTGATGAAAGATAGATTTCGGCACCATAGAAACCTCGTCTAGAAAGATGACATCGTAATTCGCAAGTAAAAAGTTTACTTGCGGTGGTGTATGATCTATGGGAACATTGAATGAAGAGTGAATAGTGTTGCAATCTATAGATGTATCGAATATCGCTCGATAAGTAGACGCTAAGTACCCTGTAGGTGTAGCTACAAGTACGTTTTTGTCTTCTTGAATGAGATATCTGATACATCCATGGAGACATTGAGTTTTTCCAGTTCCAGGTTTCCCTAGAACGGAAATAATCCTTGTCCAATCATTTAAACTATCGTTTTCATCGTACTGTTGTTCTACGATGTTTACTCTTTGGGCGACACTCAGTTGCAGGATCGTCGTTGATCGTTTCGTCAGAGTCAGAGTCAGAGTCACTGTCAGTGTCGTTAGTAGGAGTTGGCGGTATATGTTCAAATTGCAAGGCATGTAAAGATGCATAGTGGCGCGATCGCAAACGAAGATAGACTTTCAGCTTAGCAAAGACAAGTTGTTGTTCAATGCTAAGTTGAACGGGACGGGAGCTACTTCGTTTGTGATCTGGAAGTTGGCATTTGTTACAACTTCCATTTGCCACAGATGGTATAGTTGTCTAAGGCTATCCACATAATGAATAACGTTAAACACGTAATGCTCTTTATTGCCTTGCTGACGAAAAAGAGTTCGAATATTTTCGTCATCGCTCCATAATTCGCGTTGTAATACCAATGCAGATACGAAGTATTGGAGTTCGTTAGGAAGAACGTTGTGACTGACGTGCTGTAGATCTTGAATAGCTTTGAAAGGATGATTGACGACGAGGTACTGAAAGAAGTAGTCAGGTTTATAGACAGACACATACTTAACGCCCACGAGAGATACATTTCGTTTGTAAGGTGTTGGATTTGCCTTAGAAGTGTCATATGTTCGTAACCACATTAAAAGAGAGAGATGTTCAATGTCATCACTTCTTGCAATATACTTGCGAATCATGACACTATCTTCGGCATTGTTCGGTCTGGGAGGTATGTATCTCTTCGTAGAGTTATTAGTCCAGGCAGGCTTAGACGCAGATAATGTAACGACCATTTCAGGTTCGAGCGGTTTCATGTCAGAAAGATGACGATAAGCAGCCATGGCTGAATTGATGTGTCTGGAGTAGAGAGCTTGAGATGTTTGTTGGTCTTTGAACTTCGAGACGTAAGCGGTAACGTAACGCAAGATCATACCTTTGTGATCGGTAGCTTGCACATCCATTCGACACTTCAAGAAAGGCAAAATGGAGCTGATGTACGCTCGCAAATTCTTCTCGAAAGCGTCAGCTGGATGGTAAATTCGAAGTTCCTTTTTACCGCTTAAGTCAGTCACAATGTTGGTTGGCAAGTTATTTAAAGGCAGAGCATCTTTGGATGATGGTTGAAGATCGGCTACTAAGAATGCAGTTTCACTGTTATTCCAACTGTTACACAGTTGTCTTCCTCTCGAGTTATAGATGCAAATTTAAACCTATCTAAGTGATGTAGGTCATTGGTAAGTGAATGCCAATATGATACCAGGCATATATATAGTAAACGTACGTTTTGGCAATCGATTTGTGCACATTGCTAATATACCTCAAAAGCGACCATTATATTGTAAATAGTTTCTAAGACTACACAGTCATGTAGCAGAAATATTGTACTTACTGCTAAAATTGATTTGAAGCGTCGATGTGAAAATATGGTGTTTCCATAGATGTTTTAATAGAGATTTTGTGAAGAATGATAAGTTATGATAATTTATGACAAATGTATGCAATTCATTATGTTTAATAAGTCGATAAAATAAGCCTCATTTTTGACAGAAACGTTATTGTTTTTAGTTTTTCATTAGCATTATGAACAAAAACGTGCTGAGAAAATTAAAAAAGAAATGTACTTACGGTTTCGATAATAGGTGGGACAGAATATTCAATAGATGTATTATTTATTGAATGAATGAAGATTTGAATTACTGAAAAAAGAGGTTATAAGTTCAGATAAAATCTCGATAATACACTCTACATGAACGGTATTTACGAGCGAGCATAATATAAATTATGACATAACAAATGTACTTACGTTTTCGATAATCGATCGAGAAGAATGGATTATTGAACGAATGAAGATTTGAAGAACTGAAAAATAGATGTTATCATTTTAGACAAAATGTCGATAATCGATTCCACATGAATGGTACTTAGGAGCCAACATGATCTAAATTATGGCAAAAGAAATGTACTTACGGTTTCGATAATAGGTGGGACAGAATATTCAATAAATGTATTATTTATTGAATGAAGATTTGAAGAACTGAAAAAAGCGGTTATAATTTCAGATAAAATCTCGATAATACACTCTACATGAACGGTATTTACGAGCGAACATAATATAAATTATGGCATAACAAATGTACTTACGTTTTCGATAATATGGCATAATGTACTTACGTTTTTTCGATAATCGATCGAATGAAGAATTTTGAAGAACGATTCGAAAAAGATGAAAAAATTTGAAGAACTGAAAAAAGATGTTATAATTTTAGACAAAATGTCGATAATACATTCCACATGAATGGTACTTACGAGCGAACATGATACAAATTATCGCACTACCTACATTTAGAGTAATCGCAGCGTGCGTAGAATAATTATTCGATAGAGTATATTGTTATAAATAAAATAAAATAAAAAATTAAATTAATAACAAATTAAAATTATATGTACATCTTTGGGCTTCCTGTGTACACAGCGGGATATCGTTGTCATATCAACCACTGCACAACAACATCACTGTCCATCATATTCTTGTATATTGGAATATGAGGGCCATCATCATCCATGAGAATGTCTCCTAAAGATCTGTCTTGATTGAAAAAATGATTGATGACGACACTATTTACTCTTGCAGCAGCAGCCTTTGAAACTGTGATAACTGTTGAGTCTGGATGATTAGTTACTGCGTATGATTTGTATGTCGAAAATGTTGTCACAGTTGTATATGAGATGTGTCGGTGAATTGAGTTTCGTTAATGATGGTTTGTGTTGCCGGCCAATATCGAAGATGATTAAGAATATCTTGATATCGACTGTCAGCACATCGGTGTTGTTCGTGAAATGTGAAAGTGGTACACAGTCATGGAAAGATGCTGTCGTTGTAAATGTTAGTAGTTTGAACAATGCGATTGTTGACAGTTTCAATAGGCTGTTGTTGATAGGGGTCACCACTGATGACTACAACAGGACGAGTAGAGAGCTGTTGTAGAGTTTGTAATATGTGATGAAAGATAGATTTCGGCACCATAGAAACCTCGTCTAGAAAGATGACATCGTAATTCGCAAGTAAAAAGTTTACTTGCGGTGGTGTATGATCTATGGGAACATTGAATGAAGAGTGAATAGTGTTGCAATCTATAGATGTATCGAATATCGCTCGATAAGTAGACGCTAAGTACCCTGTAGGTGTGTAGCTACAAGTACGTTTTTGTCTTCTTGAATGAGATATCTGATACATCCATGGAGACATTGAGTTTTTCCAGTTCCAGGTTTCCCTAGAACGGAAATAATCCTTGTCCAATCATTTAAACTATCGTTTTCATCGTACTGTTGTTCTACGATGTTTACTCTTTGGGCGACACTCAGTTGCAGGATCGTCGTTGATCGTTTCGTCAGAGTCAGAGTCAGAGTCACTGTCAGTGTCGTTAGTAGGAGTTGGCGGTATATGTTCAAATTGCAAGGCATGTAAAGATGCATAGTGGCGCGATCGCAAACGAAGATAGACTTTCAGCTTAGCAAAGACAAGTTGTTGTTCAATGCTAAGTTGAACGGGAGCTACTTCGTTTGTGATCTGGAAGTTGGCATTTGTTACAACTTCCATTTGCCACAGATGGTATAGTTGTCTAAGGCTATCCACATAATGAATAACGTTAAACACGTAATGCTCTTTATTGCCTTGCTGACGAAAAGAGTTCGAATATTTTCGTCATCGCTCCATAATTCGCGTTGTAATACCAATGCAGATACGAAGTATTGGAGTTCGTTAGGAAGAACGTTGTGACTGACGTGCTGTAGATCTTGAATAGCTTTGAAAGGATGATTGACGATGAGGTACTGAAAGAAGTAGTCAGGTTTATAGACAGACACATACTTAACGCCCACGAGAGATACATTTCGTTTGTAAGGTGTTGGATTTGCCTTAGAAGTGTCATATGTTCGTAACCACATTAAAAGAGAGAGATGTTCAATGTCATCACTTCTTGCAATATACTTGCGAATCATGACACTATCTTCGGCATTGTTCGGTCTGGGAGGTATGTATCTCTTCGTAGAGTTATTAGTCCAGGCAGGCTTAGACGCAGATAATGTAACGACCATTTCAGGTTCGAGCGGTTTCATGTCAGAAAGATGACGATAAGCAGCCATGGCTGAATTGATGTGTCTGGAGTAGAGAGCTTGAGATGTTTGTTGGTCTTTGAACTTCGAGACGTAAGCGGTAACGTAACGCAAGATCATACCTTTGTGATCGGTAGCTTGCACATCCATTCGACACTTCAAGAAAGGCAAAATGGAGCTGATGTACGCTCGCAAATTCTTCTCGAAAGCGTCAGCTGGATGGTAAATTCGAAGTTCCTTTTTACCGCTTAAGTCAGTCACAATGTTGGTTGGCAAGTTATTTAAAGGCAGAGCATCTTTGGATGATGGTTGAAGATCGGCTACTAAGAATGCAGTTTCACTGTTATTCCAACTGTTACACAGTTGTCTTCCTCTCGAGTTATAGATGCAAATTTAAACCTATCTAAGTGATGTAGGTCATTGGTAAGTGAATGCAATATGATACCAGGCATATATATAGTAAACGTACGTTTTGGCAATCGATTTGTGCACATTGCTAATATACCTCAAAAGCGACCATTATATTGTAAATAGTTTCTAAGACTACACAGTCATGTAGCAGAAATATGTACTTACTGCTAAAATTGATTTGAAGCGTCGATGTGAAAATATGGTGTTTCCATAGATGTTTTAATAGAGATTTTGTGAAGAATGATAAGTTATGATAATTTATGACAAATGTATGCAATTCATTATGTTTAATAAGTCGATAAAATAAGCCTCATTTTTGACAGAAACGTTATTGTTTTTAGTTTTTCATTAGCATTATGAACAAAAACGTGCTGAGAAAATTAAAAAAGAAATGTACTTACGGTTTCGATAATAGGTGGGACAGAATATTCAATAGATGTATTATTTATTGAATGAATGAAGATTTGAATTACTGAAAAAAGAGGTTATAAGTTCAGATAAAATCTCGATAATACACTCTACATGAACGGTATTTACGAGCGAGCATAATATAAATTATGACATAACAAATGTACTTACGTTTTCGATAATCGATCGAGAAGAATGGATTATTGAAAGAATGAAGATTTGAAGAACTGAAAAAAGATGTTATAATTTTAGACAAAATGTCGATAATACATTCCACATGAATGGTACATACGAGCGAACATGATACAAATTATCGCACTACCTACATTTAGAGTAATCGCAGCGTGCGTAGAATAATTATTCGATAGAGTATATTGTTATAAATAAAATAAAATAAAAAAAATAAAATAAATAATAAAAAATAAAATTATATGTACATCTTTGGGCTTCCTGTGTACACAGCGGGATATCGTTGTCATATCAACCACTGCACAACAACATCACTGTCCATCATATTCTTGTATATTGGAATATGAGGGCCATCATCATCCATGAGAATGTCTCCTAAAGATCTGTCTTGATTGAAAAAATGATTGATGACGACACTATTTACTCTTGCAGCAGCAGCCTTTGAAACTGTGATAACTGTTGAGTCTGGATGATTAGTTACTGCGTCAATGATTTGTATGTCGAAAATGTTGTCACAGTTGTATATGAGATGTGTCGGTGAATTGAGTTCGTTAATGATGGTTTGTGTTGCCGGCCAATATCGAAGATGATTAAGAATATCTTGATATCGACTGTCAGCACATCGGTGTTGTTCGTGAAATGTGAAAGTGGTACACAGTCATGGAAAGATGCTGTCGTTGTAAATGTTAGTAGTTTGAACAATGCGATTGTTGACAGTTTCAATAGGCTGTTGTTGATAGGGGTCACCACTGATGACTACAACAGGACGAGTAGAGAGCTGTTGTAGAGTTTGTAATATGTGATGAAAGATAGATTTCGGCACCATAGAAACCTCGTCTAGAAAGATGACATCGTAATTCGCAAGTAAAAAGTTTACTTGCGGTGGTGTATGATCTATGGGAACATTGAATGAAGAGTGAATAGTGTTGCAATCTATAGATGTATCGAATATCGCTCGATAAGTAGACGCTAAGTACCCTGTAGGTGTAGCTACAAGTACGTTTTTGTCTTCTTGAATGAGATATCTGATACATCCATGGAGACATTGAGTTTTTCCAGTTCCAGGTTTCCCTAGAACGGAAATAATCCTTGTCCAATCATTTAAACTATCGTTTTCATCGTACTGTTGTTCTACGATGTTTACTCTTTGGGCGACACTCAGTTGCAGGATCGTCGTTGATCGTTTCGTCAGAGTCAGAGTCAGAGTCACTGTCAGTGTCGTTAGTAGGAGTTGGCGGTATATGTTCAAATTGCAAGGCATGTAAAGATGCATAGTGGCGCGATCGCAAACGAAGATAGACTTTCAGCTTAGCAAAGACAAGTTGTTGTTCAATGCTAAGTTGAACGGGAGCTACTTCGTTTGTGATCTGGAAGTTGGCATTTGTTACAACTTCCATTTGCCACAGATGGTATAGTTGTCTAAGGCTATCCACATAATGAATAACGTTAAACACGTAATGCTCTTTATTGCCTTGCTGACGAAAAAGAGTTCGAATATTTTCGTCATCGCTCCATAATTCGCGTTGTAATACCAATGCAGATACGAAGTATTGGAGTTCGTTAGGAAGAACGTTGTGACTGACGTGCTGTAGATCTTGAATAGCTTTGAAAGGATGATTGACGATGAGGTACTGAAAGAAGTAGTCAGGTTTATAGACAGACACATACTTAACGCCCACGAGAGATACATTTCGTTTGTAAGGTGTTGGATTTGCCTTAGAAGTGTCATATGTTCGTAACCACATTAAAAGAGAGAGATGTTCAATGTCATCACTTCTTGCAATATACTTGCGAATCATGACACTATCTTCGGCATTGTTCGGTCTGGGAGGTATGTATCTCTTCGTAGAGTTATTAGTCCAGGCAGGCTTAGACGCAGATAATGTAACGACCATTTCAGGTTCGAGCGGTTTCATGTCAGAAAGATGACGATAAGCAGCCATGGCTGAATTGATGTGTCTGGAGTAGAGAGCTTGAGATGTTTGTTGGTCTTTGAACTTCGAGACGTAAGCGGTAACGTAACGCAAGATCATACCTTTGTGATCGGTAGCTTGCACATCCATTCGACACTTCAAGAAAGGCAAAATGGAGCTGATGTACGCTCGCAAATTCTTCTCGAAAGCGTCAGCTGGATGGTAAATTCGAAGTTCCTTTTTACCGCTTAAGTCAGTCACAATGTTGGTTGGCAAGTTATTTAAAGGCAGAGCATCTTTGGATGATGATGTTGAAGATCGGCTACTAAGAATGCAGTTTCACTGTTATTCCAACTGTTACACAGTTGTCTTCCTCTCGAGTTATAGATGCAAATTTAAACCTATCTAAGTGATGTAGGTCATTGGTAAGTGAATGCAATATGATACCAGGCATATATATAGTAAACGTACGTTTTGGCAATCGATTTGTGCACATTGCTAATATACCTCAAAAGCGACCATTATATTGTAAATAGTTTCTAAGACTACACAGTCATGTAGCAGAAATATTGTACTTACTGCTAAAATTGATTTGAAGCGTCGATGTGAAAATATGGTGTTTCCATAGATGTTTTAATAGAGATTTTGTGAAGAATGATAAGTTATGATAATTTATGACAAATGTATGCAATTCATTATGTTTAATAAGTCGATAAAATAAGCCTCATTTTTGACAGAAACGTTATTGTTTTTAGTTTTTCATTAGCATTATGAACAAAAACGTGCTGAGAAAATTAAAAAAGAAAAATGTACTTACGGTTTCGATAATAGGTGGGACAGAATATTCAATAGATGTATTATTTATTGAATGAATGAAGATTTGAATTACTGAAAAAAGAGGTTATAAGTTCAGATAAAATCTCGATAATACACTCTACATGAACGGTATTTACGAGCGAGCATAATATAAATTATGACATAACAAATGTACTTACGTTTTCGATAATCGATCGAGAAGAATGGATTATTGAACGAATGAAGATTTGAAGAACTGAAAAATAGATGTTATCATTTTAGACAAAATGTCGATAATCGATTCCACATGAATGGTACTTAGGAGCCAACATGATCTAAATTATGGCAAAAGAAATGTACTTACGGTTTCGATAATAGGTGGGACAGAATATTCAATAAATGTATTATTTATTGAATGAAGATTTGAAGAACTGAAAAAAGCGGTTATAATTTCAGATAAAATCTCGATAATACACTCTACATGAACGGTATTTACGAGCGAACATAATATAAATTATGGCATAACAAATGTACTTACGTTTTCGATAATCGATCGAGAAGAATGGATTATTGAAAGAATGAAGATTTGAAGAACTGAAAAAAGATGTTATAATTTTAGACAAAATGTCGATAATACATTCCACATGAATGGTACTTACGAGCGAACATGATACAAATTATCGCACTACCTACATTTAGAGTAATCGCAGCGTGCGTAGAATAATTATTCGATAGAGTATATTGTTATAAATAAAAAAAAAAAAAAAATAAAATTAATAAAAAATTAAAATTATATATGTACATCTTTGGGCTTCCTGTGTACACAGCGGGATATCGTTGTCATATCAACCACTGCACAACAACATCACTGTCCATCATATTCTTGTATATTGGAATATGAGGGCCATCATCATCCATGAGAATGTCTCCTAAAGATCTGTCTTGATTGAAAAAATGATTGATGACGACACTATTTACTCTTGCAGCAGCAGCCTTTGAAACTGTGATAACTGTTGAGTCTGGATGATTAGTTACTGCGTCAATGATTTGTATGTCGAAAATGTTGTCACAGTTGTATATGAGATGTGTCGGTGAATTGAGTTCGTTAATGATGGTTTGTGTTGCCGGCCAATATCGAAGATGATTAAGAATATCTTGATATCGACTGTCAGCACATCGGTGTTGTTCGTGAAATGTGAAAGTGGTACACAGTCATGGAAAGATGCTGTCGTTGTAAATGTTAGTAGTTTGAACAATGCGATTGTTGACAGTTTCAATAGGCTGTTGTTGATAGGGGTCACCACTGATGACTACAACAGGACGAGTAGAGAGCTGTTGTAGAGTTTGTAATATGTGATGAAAGATAGATTTCGGCACCATAGAAACCTCGTCTAGAAAGATGACATCGTAATTCGCAAGTAAAAAGTTTACTTGCGGTGGTGTATGATCTATGGGAACATTGAATGAAGAGTGAATAGTGTTGCAATCTATAGATGTATCGAATATCGCTCGATAAGTAGACGCTAAGTACCCTGTAGGTGTAGCTACAAGTACGTTTTTGTCTTCTTGAATGAGATATCTGATACATCCATGGAGACATTGAGTTTTTCCAGTTCCAGGTTTCCCTAGAACGGAAATAATCCTTGTCCAATCATTTAAACTATCGTTTTCATCGTACTGTTGTTCTACGATGTTTACTCTTTGGGCGACACTCAGTTGCAGGATCGTCGTTGATCGTTTCGTCAGAGTCAGAGTCAGAGTCACTGTCAGTGTCGTTAGTAGGAGTTGGCGGTATATGTTCAAATTGCAAGGCATGTAAAGATGCATAGTGGCGCGATCGCAAACGAAGATAGACTTTCAGCTTAGCAAAGACAAGTTGTTGTTCAATGCTAAGTTGAACGGGAGCTACTTCGTTTGTGATCTGGAAGTTGGCATTTGTTACAACTTCCATTTGCCACAGATGGTATAGTTGTCTAAGGCTATCCACATAATGAATAACGTTAAACACGTAATGCTCTTTATTGCCTTGCTGACGAAAAAGAGTTCGAATATTTTCGTCATCGCTCCATAATTCGCGTTGTAATACCAATGCAGATACGAAGTATTGGAGTTCGTTAGGAAGAACGTTGTGACTGACGTGCTGTAGATCTTGAATAGCTTTGAAAGGATGATTGACGACGAGGTACTGAAAGAAGTAGTCAGGTTTATAGACAGACACATACTTAACGCCCACGAGAGATACATTTCGTTTGTAAGGTGTTGGATTTGCCTTAGAAGTGTCATATGTTCGTAACCACATTAAAAGAGAGAGATGTTCAATGTCATCACTTCTTGCAATATACTTGCGAATCATGACACTATCTTCGGCATTGTTCGGTCTGGGAGGTATGTATCTCTTCGTAGAGTTATTAGTCCAGGCAGGCTTAGACGCAGATAATGTAACGACCATTTCAGGTTCGAGCGGTTTCATGTCAGAAAGATGACGATAAGCAGCCATGGCTGAATTGATGTGTCTGGAGTAGAGAGCTTGAGATGTTTGTTGGTCTTTGAACTTCGAGACGTAAGCGGTAACGTAACGCAAGATCATACCTTTGTGATCGGTAGCTTGCACATCCATTCGACACTTCAAGAAAGGCAAAATGGAGCTGATGTACGCTCGCAAATTCTTCTCGAAAGCGTCAGCTGGATGGTAAATTCGAAGTTCCTTTTTACCGCTTAAGTCAGTCACAATGTTGGTTGGCAAGTTATTTAAAGGCAGAGCATCTTTGGATGATGGTTGAAGATCGGCTACTAAGAATGCAGTTTCACTGTTATTCCAACTGTTACACAGTTGTCTTCCTCTCGAGTTATAGATGCAAATTTAAACCTATCTAAGTGATGTAGGTCATTGGTAAGTGAATGCAATATGATACCAGGCATATATATAGTAAACGTACGTTTTGGCAATCGATTTGTGCACATTGCTAATATACCTCAAAAGCGACCATTATATTGTAAATAGTTTCTAAGACTACACAGTCATGTAGCAGAAATATTGTACTTACTGCTAAAATTGATTTGAAGCGTCGATGTGAAAATATGGTGTTTCCATAGATGTTTTAATAGAGATTTTGTGAAGAATGATAAGTTATGATAATTTATGACAAATGTATGCAATTCATTATGTTTAATAAGTCGATAAAATAAGCCTCATTTTTGACAGAAACGTTATTGTTTTTAGTTTTTCATTAGCATTATGAACAAAAACGTGCTGAGAAAATTAAAAAAGAAATGTACTTACGGTTTCGATAATAGGTGGGACAGAATATTCAATAGATGTATTATTTATTGAATGAATGAAGATTTGAATTACTGAAAAAAGAGGTTATAAGTTCAGATAAAATCTCGATAATACACTCTACATGAACGGTATTTACGAGCGAGCATAATATAAATTATGACATAACAAATGTACTTACGTTTTCGATAATCGATCGAGAAGAATGGATTATTGAACGAATGAAGATTTGAAGAACTGAAAAATAGATGTTATCATTTTAGACAAAATGTCGATAATCGATTCCACATGAATGGTACTTAGGAGCCAACATGATCTAAATTATGGCAAAAGAAATGTACTTACGGTTTCGATAATAGGTGGGACAGAATATTCAATAAATGTATTATTTATTGAATGAAGATTTGAAGAACTGAAAAAAGCGGTTATAATTTCAGATAAAATCTCGATAATACACTCTACATGAACGGTATTTACGAGCGAACATAATATAAATTATGGCATAACAAATGTACTTACGTTTTCGATAATCGATCGAGAAGAATGGATTATTGAAAGAATGAAGATTTGAAGAACTGAAAAAAGATGTTATAATTTTAGACAAAATGTCGATAATACATTCCACATGAATGGTACTTACGAGCGAACATGATACAAATTATCGCACTACCTACATTTAGAGTAATCGCAGCGTGCGTAGAATAATTATTCGATAGAGTATATTGTTATAAATAAAATAAAATAAAAAATTAAATTAATAAAAAAATTAAAATTATATGTACATCTTTGGGCTTCCTGTGTACACAGCGGGATATCGTTGTCATATCAACCACTGCACAACAACATCACTGTCCATCATATTCTTGTATATTGGAATATGAGGGCCATCATCATCCATGAGAATGTCTCCTAAAGATCTGTCTTGATTGAAAAAATGATTGATGACGACACTATTTACTCTTGCAGCAGCAGCCTTTGAAACTGTGATAACTGTTGAGTCTGGATGATTAGTTACTGCGTCAATGATTTGTATGTCGAAAATGTTGTCACAGTTGTATATGAGATGTGTCGGTGAATTGAGTTTGTTAATGATGGTTTGTGTTGCCGGCCAATATCGAAGATGATTAAGAATATCTTGATATCGACTGT
>JAUJYZ010001449.1:44463-165048 GCA_033675265.1 Actinostola sp. cb2023
TGCAATCTATAGATGTATCGAATATCGCTCGATAAGTAGACGCTAAGTACCCTGTAGGTGTAGCTACAAGTACGTTTTTGTCTTCTTGAATGAGATATCTGATACATCCATGGAGACATTGAGTTTTTTTCCAGTTCCAGGTTTCCCTAGAACGGAAATAATCCTTGTCCAATCATTTAAACTATCGTTTTCATCGTACTGTTGTTCTACGATGTTTACTCTTTGGGCGACACTCTCAGTTGCAGGATCGTCGTTGATCGTTTCGTCATCGTCAGAGTCAGAGTCACTGTCAGTGTCGTTAGTAGGAGTTGGCGGTATATGTTCAAATTGCAAGGCATGTAAAGATGCATAGTGGCGCGATCGCAAACGAAGATAGACTTTCAGCTTAGCAAAGACAAGTTGTTGTTCAATGCTAAGTTGAACGGGAGCTACTTCGTTTGTGATCTGGAAGTTGGCATTTGTTACAACTTCCATTTGCCACAGATGGTATAGTTGTCTAAGGCTATCCACATAATGAATAACGTTAAACACGTAATGCTCTTTATTGCCTTGCTGACGAAAAAGAGTTCGAATATTTTCGTCATCGCTCCATAATTCGCGTTGTAATACCAATGCAGATACGAAGTATTGGAGTTCGTTAGGAAGAACGTTGTGACTGACGTGCTGTAGATCTTGAATAGCTTTGAAAGGATGATTGACGATGAGGTACTGAAAGAAGTAGTCAGGTTTATAGACAGACACATACTTAACGCCCACGAGAGATACATTTCGTTTGTAAGGTGTTGGATTTGCCTTAGAAGTGTCATATGTTCGTAACCACATTAAAAGAGAGAGATGTTCAATGTCATCACTTCTTGCAATATACTTGCGAATCATGACACTATCTTCGGCATTGTTCGGTCTGGGAGGTATGTATCTCTTCGTAGAGTTATTAGTCCAGGCAGGCTTAGACGCAGATAATGTAACGACCATTTCAGGTTCGAGCGGTTTCATGTCAGAAAGATGACGATAAGCAGCCATGGCTGAATTGATGTGTCTGGAGTAGAGAGCTTGAGATGTTTGTTGGTCTTTGAACTTCGAGACGTAAGCGGTAACGTAACGCAAGATCATACCTTTGTGATCGGTAGCTTGCACATCCATTCGACACTTCAAGAAAGGCAAAATGGAGCTGATGTACGCTCGCAAATTCTTCTCGAAAGCGTCAGCTGGATGGTAAATTCGAAGTTCCTTTTTACCGCTTAAGTCAGTCACAATGTTGGTTGGCAAGTTATTTAAAGGCAGAGCATCTTTGGATGATGGTTGAAGATCGGCTACTAAGAATGCAGTTTCACTGTTATTCCAACTGTTACACAGTTGTCTTCCTCTCGAGTTATAGATGCAAATTTAAACCTATCTAAGTGATGTAGGTCATTGGTAAGTGAATGCAATATGATACCAGGCATATATATAGTAAACGTACGTTTTGGCAATCGATTTGTGCACATTGCTAATATACCTCAAAAGCGACCATTATATTGTAAATAGTTTCTAAGACTACACAGTCATGTAGCAGAAATATTGTACTTACTGCTAAAATTGATTTGAAGCGTCGATGTGAAAATATGGTGTTTCCATAGATGTTTTAATAGAGATTTTGTGAAGAATGATAAGTTATGATAATTTATGACAAATGTATGCAATTCATTATGTTTAATAAGTCGATAAAATAAGCCTCATTTTTGACAGAAACGTTATTGTTTTTAGTTTTTCATTAGCATTATGAACAAAAACGTGCTGAGAAAATTAAAAAAGAAATGTACTTACGGTTTCGATAATAGGTGGGACAGAATATTCAATAGATGTATTATTTATTGAATGAATGAAGATTTGAATTACTGAAAAAAGAGGTTATAAGTTCAGATAAAATCTCGATAATACACTCTACATGAACGGTATTTACGAGCGAGCATAATATAAATTATGACATAACAAATGTACTTACGTTTTCGATAATCGATCGAGAAGAATGGATTATTGAACGAATGAAGATTTGAAGAACTGAAAAATAGATGTTATCATTTTAGACAAAATGTCGATAATCGATTCCACATGAATGGTACTTAGGAGCCAACATGATCTAAATTATGGCAAAAGAAATGTACTTACGGTTTCGATAATAGGTGGGACAGAATATTCAATAAATGTATTATTTATTGAATGAAGATTTGAAGAACTGAAAAAAGCGGTTATAATTTCAGATAAAATCTCGATAATACACTCTACATGAACGGTATTTACGAGCGAACATAATATAAATTATGGCATAACAAATGTACTTACGTTTTCGATAATCGATCGAGAAGAATGGATTATTGAAAGAATGAAGATTTGAAGAACTGAAAAAAGATGTTATAATTTTAGACAAAATGTCGATAATACATTCCACATGAATGGTACTTACGAGCGAACATGATACAAATTATCGCACTACCTACATTTAGAGTAATCGCAGCGTGCGTAGAATAATTATTCGATAGAGTATATTGTTATAAATAAAATAAAATAAAAAATTAAATTAATAACAAATTAAAATTATATGTACATCTTTGGGCTTCCTGTGTACACAGCGGGATATCGTTGTCATATCAACCACTGCACAACAACATCACTGTCCATCATATTCTTGTATATTGGAATATGAGGGCCATCATCATCCATGAGAATGTCTCCTAAAGATCTGTCTTGATTGAAAAAATGATTGATGACGACACTATTTACTCTTGCAGCAGCAGCCTTTGAAACTGTGATAACTGTTGAGTCTGGATGATTAGTTACTGCGTCAATGATTTGTATGTCGAAAATGTTGTCACAGTTGTATATGAGATGTGTCGGTGAATTGAGTTCGTTAATGATGGTTTGTGTTGCCGGCCAATATCGAAGATGATGATTAAGAATATCTTGATATCGACTGTCAGCACATCGGTGTTGTTCGTGAAATGTGAAAGTGGTACACAGTCATGGAAAGATGCTGTCGTTGTAAATGTTAGTAGTTTGAACAATGCGATTGTTGACAGTTTCAATAGGCTGTTGTTGATAGGGGTCACCACTGATGACTACAACAGGACGAGTAGAGAGCTGTTGTAGAGTTTGTAATATGTGATGAAAGATAGATTTCGGCACCATAGAAACCTCGTCTAGAAAGATGACATCGTAATTCGCAAGTAAAAAGTTTACTTGCGGTGGTGTATGATCTATGGGAACATTGAATGAAGAGTGAATAGTGTTGCAATCTATAGATGTATCGAATATCGCTCGATAAGTAGACGCTAAGTACCCTGTAGGTGTAGCTACAAGTACGTTTTTGTCTTCTTGAATGAGATATCTGATACATCCATGGAGACATTGAGTTTTTCCAGTTCCAGGTTTCCCTAGAACGGAAATAATCCTTGTCCAATCATTTAAACTATCGTTTTCATCGTACTGTTGTTCTACGATGTTTACTCTTTGGGCGACACTCTCAGTTGCAGGATCGTCGTTGATCGTTTCGTCATCGTCAGAGTCAGAGTCACTGTCAGTGTCGTTAGTAGGAGTTGGCGGTATATGTTCAAATTGCAAGGCATGTAAAGATGCATAGTGGCGCGATCGCAAACGAAGATAGACTTTCAGCTTAGCAAAGACAAGTTGTTGTTCAATGCTAAGTTGAACGGGAGCTACTTCGTTTGTGATCTGGAAGTTGGCATTTGTTACAACTTCCATTTGCCACAGATGGTATAGTTGTCTAAGGCTATCCACATAATGAATAACGTTAAACACGTAATGCTCTTTATTGCCTTGCTGACGAAAAAGAGTTCGAATATTTTCGTCATCGCTCCATAATTCGCGTTGTAATACCAATGCAGATACGAAGTATTGGAGTTCGTTAGGAAGAACGTTGTGACTGACGTGCTGTAGATCTTGAATAGCTTTGAAAGGATGATTGACGATGAGGTACTGAAAGAAGTAGTCAGGTTTATAGACAGACACATACTTAACGCCCACGAGAGATACATTTCGTTTGTAAGGTGTTGGATTTGCCTTAGAAGTGTCATATGTTCGTAACCACATTAAAAGAGAGAGATGTTCAATGTCATCACTTCTTGCAATATACTTGCGAATCATGACACTATCTTCGGCATTGTTCGGTCTGGGAGGTATGTATCTCTTCGTAGAGTTATTAGTCCAGGCAGGCTTAGACGCAGATAATGTAACGACCATTTCAGGTTCGAGCGGTTTCATGTCAGAAAGATGACGATAAGCAGCCATGGCTGAATTGATGTGTCTGGAGTAGAGAGCTTGAGATGTTTGTTTGTTGGTCTTTGAACTTCGAGACGTAAGCGGTAACGTAACGCAAGATCATACCTTTGTGATCGGTAGCTTGCACATCCATTCGACACTTCAAGAAAGGCAAAATGGAGCTGATGTACGCTCGCAAATTCTTCTCGAAAGCGTCAGCTGGATGGTAAATTCGAAGTTCCTTTTTACCGCTTAAGTCAGTCACAATGTTGGTTGGCAAGTTATTTAAAGGCAGAGCATCTTTGGATGATGGTTGAAGATCGGCTACTAAGAATGCAGTTTCACTGTTATTCCAACTGTTACACAGTTGTCTTCCTCTCGAGTTATAGATGCAAATTTAAACCTATCTAAGTGATGTAGGTCATTGGTAAGTGAATGCAATATGATACCAGGCATATATATAGTAAACGTACGTTTTGGCAATCGATTTGTGCACATTGCTAATATACCTCAAAAGCGACCATTATATTGTAAATAGTTTCTAAGACTACACAGTCATGTAGCAGAAATATTGTACTTACTGCTAAAATTGATTTGAAGCGTCGATGTGAAAATATGGTGTTTCCATAGATGTTTTAATAGAGATTTTGTGAAGAATGATAAGTTATGATAATTTATGACAAATGTATGCAATTCATTATGTTTAATAAGTCGATAAAATAAGCCTCATTTTTGACAGAAACGTTATTGTTTTTAGTTTTTCATTAGCATTATGAACAAAAACGTGCTGAGAAAATTAAAAAAGAAATGTACTTACGGTTTCGATAATAGGTGGGACAGAATATTCAATAGATGTATTATTTATTGAATGAATGAAGATTTGAATTACTGAAAAAAGAGGTTATAAGTTCAGATAAAATCTCGATAATACACTCTACATGAACGGTATTTACGAGCGAGCATAATATAAATTATGACATAACAAATGTACTTACGTTTTCGATAATCGATCGAGAAGAATGGATTATTGAACGAATGAAGATTTGAAGAACTGAAAAATAGATGTTATCATTTTAGACAAAATGTCGATAATCGATTCCACATGAATGGTACTTAGGAGCCAACATGATCTAAATTATGGCAAAAGAAATGTACTTACGGTTTCGATAATAGGTGGGACAGAATATTCAATAAATGTATTATTTATTGAATGAAGATTTGAAGAACTGAAAAAAGCGGTTATAATTTCAGATAAAATCTCGATAATACACTCTACATGAACGGTATTTACGAGCGAACATAATATAAATTATGGCATAACAAATGTACTTACGTTTTCGATAATCGATCGAGAAGAATGGATTATTGAAAGAATGAAGATTTGAAGAACTGAAAAAAGATGTTATAATTTTAGACAAAATGTCGATAATACATTCCACATGAATGGTACTTACGAGCGAACATGATACAAATTATCGCACTACCTACATTTAGAGTAATCGCAGCGTGCGTAGAATAATTATTCGATAGAGTATATTGTTATAAATAAAATAAAATAAAAAATTAAATTAATAACAAATTAAAATTATATGTACATCTTTGGGCTTCCTGTGTACACAGCGGGATATCGTTGTCATATCAACCACTGCACAACAACATCACTGTCCATCATATTCTTGTATATTGGAATATGAGGGCCATCATCATCCATGAGAATGTCTCCTAAAGATCTGTCTTGATTGAAAAAATGATTGATGACGACACTATTTACTCTTGCAGCAGCAGCCTTTGAAACTGTGATAACTGTTGAGTCTGGATGATTAGTTACTGCGTCAATGATTTGTATGTCGAAAATGTTGTCACAGTTGTATATGAGATGTGTCGGTGAATTGAGTTCGTTAATGATGGTTTGTGTTGCCGGCCAATATCGAAGATGATTAAGAATATCTTGATATCGACTGTCAGCACATCGGTGTTGTTCGTGAAATGTGAAAGTGGTACACAGTCATGGAAAGATGCTGTCGTTGTAAATGTTAGTAGTTTGAACAATGCGATTGTTGACAGTTTCAATAGGCTGTTGTTGATAGGGGTCACCACTGATGACTACAACAGGACGAGTAGAGAGCTGTTGTAGAGTTTGTAATATGTGATGAAAGATAGATTTCGGCACCATAGAAACCTCGTCTAGAAAGATGACATCGTAATTCGCAAGTAAAAAGTTTACTTGCGGTGGTGTATGATCTATGGGAACATTGAATGAAGAGTGAATAGTGTTGCAATCTATAGATGTATCGAATATCGCTCGATAAGTAGACGCTAAGTACCCTGTAGGTGTAGCTACAAGTACGTTTTTGTCTTCTTGAATGAGATATCTGATACATCCATGGAGACATTGAGTTTTTCCAGTTCCAGGTTTCCCTAGAACGGAAATAATCCTTGTCCAATCATTTAAACTATCGTTTTCATCGTACTGTTGTTCTACGATGTTTACTCTTTGGGCGACACTCTCAGTTGCAGGATCGTCGTTGATCGTTTCGTCATCGTCAGAGTCAGAGTCACTGTCAGTGTCGTTAGTAGGAGTTGGCGGTATATGTTCAAATTGCAAGGCATGTAAAGATGCATAGTGGCGCGATCGCAAACGAAGATAGACTTTCAGCTTAGCAAAGACAAGTTGTTGTTCAATGCTAAGTTGAACGGGAGCTACTTCGTTTGTGATCTGGAAGTTGGCATTTGTTACAACTTCCATTTGCCACAGATGGTATAGTTGTCTAAGGCTATCCACATAATGAATAACGTTAAACACGTAATGCTCTTTATTGCCTTGCTGACGAAAAAGAGTTCGAATATTTTCGTCATCGCTCCATAATTCGCGTTGTAATACCAATGCAGATACGAAGTATTGGAGTTCGTTAGGAAGAACGTTGTGACTGACGTGCTGTAGATCTTGAATAGCTTTGAAAGGATGATTGACGATGAGGTACTGAAAGAAGTAGTCAGGTTTATAGACAGACACATACTTAACGCCCACGAGAGATACATTTCGTTTGTAAGGTGTTGGATTTGCCTTAGAAGTGTCATATGTTCGTAACCACATTAAAAGAGAGAGATGTTCAATGTCATCACTTCTTGCAATATACTTGCGAATCATGACACTATCTTCGGCATTGTTCGGTCTGGGAGGTATGTATCTCTTCGTAGAGTTATTAGTCCAGGCAGGCTTAGACGCAGATAATGTAACGACCATTTCAGGTTCGAGCGGTTTCATGTCAGAAAGATGACGATAAGCAGCCATGGCTGAATTGATGTGTCTGGAGTAGAGAGCTTGAGATGTTTGTTGGTCTTTGAACTTCGAGACGTAAGCGGTAACGTAACGCAAGATCATACCTTTGTGATCGGTAGCTTGCACATCCATTCGACACTTCAAGAAAGGCAAAATGGAGCTGATGTACGCTCGCAAATTCTTCTCGAAAGCGTCAGCTGGATGGTAAATTCGAAGTTCCTTTTTACCGCTTAAGTCAGTCACAATGTTGGTTGGCAAGTTATTTAAAGGCAGAGCATCTTTGGATGATGGTTGAAGATCGGCTACTAAGAATGCAGTTTCACTGTTATTCCAACTGTTACACAGTTGTCTTCCTCTCGAGTTATAGATGCAAATTTAAACCTATCTAAGTGATGTAGGTCATTGGTAAGTGAATGCAATATGATACCAGGCATATATATAGTAAACGTACGTTTTGGCAATCGATTTGTGCACATTGCTAATATACCTCAAAAGCGACCATTATATTGTAAATAGTTTCTAAGACTACACAGTCATGTAGCAGAAATATTGTACTTACTGCTAAAATTGATTTGAAGCGTCGATGTGAAAATATGGTGTTTCCATAGATGTTTTAATAGAGATTTTGTGAAGAATGATAAGTTATGATAATTTATGACAAATGTATGCAATTCATTATGTTTAATAAGTCGATAAAATAAGCCTCATTTTTGACAGAAACGTTATTGTTTTTAGTTTTTCATTAGCATTATGAACAAAAACGTGCTGAGAAAATTAAAAAAGAAATGTACTTACGGTTTCGATAATAGGTGGGACAGAATATTCAATAGATGTATTATTTATTGAATGAATGAAGATTTGAATTACTGAAAAAAGAGGTTATAAGTTCAGATAAAATCTCGATAATACACTCTACATGAACGGTATTTACGAGCGAGCATAATATAAATTATGACATAACAAATGTACTTACGTTTTCGATAATCGATCGAGAAGAATGGATTATTGAACGAATGAAGATTTGAAGAACTGAAAAATAGATGTTATCATTTTAGACAAAATGTCGATAATCGATTCCACATGAATGGTACTTAGGAGCCAACATGATCTAAATTATGGCAAAAGAAATGTACTTACGGTTTCGATAATAGGTGGGACAGAATATTCAATAAATGTATTATTTATTGAATGAAGATTTGAAGAACTGAAAAAAGCGGTTATAATTTCAGATAAAATCTCGATAATACACTCTACATGAACGGTATTTACGAGCGAACATAATATAAATTATGGCATAACAAATGTACTTACGTTTTCGATAATCGATCGAGAAGAATGGATTATTGAAAGAATGAAGATTTGAAGAACTGAAAAAAAGATGTTATAATTTTAGACAAAATGTCGATAATACATTCCACATGAATGGTACTTAGGAGCCAACATGATCTAAATTATGGCAAAAGAAATGTACTTACGGTTTCGATAATAGGTGGGACAGAATATTCAATAAATGTATTATTTATTGAATGAAGATTTGAAGAACTGAAAAAAGAGGTTATAATTTCAGATAAAATCTCGATAATACACTCTACATGAACGGTATTTACGAGCGAACATAATATAAATTATGGCATAACAAATGTACTTACGTTTTCGATAATCGATCGAGAAGAATGGATTATTGAACGAATGAAGATTTGAAGAACTGAAAAATAGATGTTATCATTTTAGACAAAATGTCGATAATCGATTCCACATGAATAGTACTTACGAGCGAACATGATACAAATTATCGCACTACCTACATTTAGAGTAATCGCAGCGTGCGTAGATTAATTATTCGATAGAGTATATTGTTATAAATAAAATAAAATAAAATAAAAAATTAAATTAATAACAAATTAAAATTATATGTACATCTTTGGGCTTCCTGTGTACACAGCGGGATATCGTTGTCATATCAACCACTGCACAACAACATCACTGTCCATCATATTCTTGTATATTGGAATATGAGGGCCATCATCATCCATGAGAATGTCTCCTAAAGATCTGTCTTGATTGAAAAAATGATTGATGACGACACTATTTACTCTTGCAGCAGCAGCCTTTGAAACTGTGATAACTGTTGAGTCTGGATGATTAGTTACTGCGTCAATGATTTGTATGTCGAAAATGTTGTCACAGTTGTATATGAGATGTGTCGGTGAATTGAGTTCGTTAATGATGGTTTGTGTTGCCGGCCAATATCGAAGATGATTAAGAATATCTTGATATCGACTGTCAGCACATCGGTGTTGTTCGTGAAATGTGAAAGTGGTACACAGTCATGGAAAGATGCTGTCGTTGTAAATGTTAGTAGTTTGAACAATGCGATTGTTGACAGTTTCAATAGGCTGTTGTTGATAGGGGTCACCACTGATGACTACAACAGGACGAGTAGAGAGCTGTTGTAGAGTTTGTAATATGTGATGAAATATAGATTTCGGCACCATAGAAACCTCGTCTAGAAAGATGACATCGTAATTCGCAAGTAAAAAGTTTACTTGCGGTGGTGTATGATCTATGGGAACATTGAATGAAGAGTGAATAGTGTTGCAATCTATAGATGTATCGAATATCGCTCGATAAGTAGACGCTAAGTACCCTGTAGGTGTAGCTACAAGTACGTTTTTGTCTTCTTGAATGATATATCTGATACATCCATGGAGAAATTGAGTTTTTCCAGTTCCAGGTTTCCCTAGAACGGAAATAATCCTTGTCCAATCATTTAAACTATCGTTTTCATCGTACTGTTGTTCTACGATGTTTACTCTTTGGGCGACACTCTCAGTTGCAGGATCGTCGTTGATCGTTTCGTCATCGTCAGAGTCAGAGTCACTGTCAGTGTCGTTAGTAGGAGTTGGCGGTATATGTTCAAATTGCAAGGCATGTAAAGATGCATAGTGGCGCGATCGCAAACGAAGATAGACTTTCAGCTTAGCAAAGACAAGTTGTTGTTCAATGCTAAGTTGAACGGGAGCTACTTCGTTTGTGATCTGGAAGTTGGCATTTGTTACAACTTCCATTTGCCACAGATGGTATAGTTGTCTAAGGCTATCCACATAATGAATAACGTTAAACACGTAATGCTCTTTATTGCCTTGCTGACGAAAAAGAGTTCGAATATTTTCGTCATCGCTCCATAATTCGCGTTGTAATACCAATGCAGATACGAAGTATTGGAGTTCGTTAGGAAGAACGTTGTGACTGACGTGCTGTAGATCTTGAATAGCTTTGAAAGGATGATTGACGATGAGGTACTGAAAGAAGTAGTCAGGTTTATAGACAGACACATACTTAACGCCCACGAGAGATACATTTCGTTTGTAAGGTGTTGGATTTGCCTTAGAAGTGTCATATGTTCGTAACCACATTAAAAGAGAGAGATGTTCAATGTCATCACTTCTTGCAATATACTTGCGAATCATGACACTATCTTCGGCATTGTTCGGTCTGGGAGGTATGTATCTCTTCGTAGAGTTATTAGTCCAGGCAGGCTTAGACGCAGATAATGTAACGACCATTTCAGGTTCGAGCGGTTTCATGTCAGAAAGATGACGATAAGCAGCCATGGGACATACATGGGACATACATGGGACATACATGGGACATACATGGGACATACATGCCTTGAGGGCTGTCGATTGCCTGTTTCCGTATCTCCCGTCAACAGGACAATCGGGCAGGGCATATTTCTCTTGGTCATTTCACCATAACCAGAGAGACGTCACCCCCCCCCCCCCCGATTGCCATGCATGCATGCTGACGGGAAATTATTTGCCATAAGCTCTTTGAGAGCCTTGTAAATGTTTACAAGCCCAACAGAGGTAAAAGGTTCGGAGATGTTTGTTGATGCTTGTCCTACAATTTGAAGCCAAAAAGTAAATGTCAGCTACTGTTTCAGAGGAGATTTTTTACGAACGCGCGTATTGAGCGCCAAAAACCAATAGCATGGAGAATACGTTTTGTACAAGGCTAAAACTGCTTTAGCAAAGAGTTCAAGTTATTTGGGATGGTGTTTTACCGGTAAAAGTGAAATTAGAGTGTTAATCCAAAGTGAAAATTTGATTTGAAAACTGTCCACATGGGCTAGATCTGTATATTTGCTAGTATTGCTGATGTTTTTCCCTGAATTAGCTCAAATTTGAAACAAAAAGCAGGAAAATGGCTTTGTACAACGCTAAAACAGCTATAAACAGCCAATTTACTTTGTTTTTAATAGTTTGTGCTTAGTTAAAATAAAATTAGAGTGTTAATCCAAAGCGAAAATCGAAAGTCTAACTGTTCTTTTCGCGGATATTACGCGATGTTCAAATAAATATCCTCTTAATTGGAATTAATAATTTCTCTAACCAGCTAATTAATTACATCAAATCAACTTACTTTTGCTATCAATCAAACAGACAAGTGGTTCTTGTAGGACACATCTGTTTTTTACATCAATCTGTAGTTGTTCATTGATGACAAACACATCCCCATCATTTTGCCAAGAAGGAAACTAAAAGAGGAGATATATAAGGCACATCAATATCTGTTAAGTCACAAATCATACCTTATATTAGGTCGTGATACCCCATGAGATGGTTTCAAATACATTAATACATTGTGGATGTTGCCTCAATTCATACTAAACAAAACATTCAACAATGTCACATCAGTGTATCTCAATTACTATAAAAGTTATGGCATTCCATCTCCACCAAAATTCATGTTTTGATTTCAAAGTTCTTGAACGTACATAGTCGATGGAACATAATTTCAATTGAAATCCATGAATTGAGTTTGATTGCATCATCATATAAATTATACTTCATTAAAGTGCTACTTGGACGAAAATCAGTCAAAATTTAAAATGAGCTGTAATTTTGCTGAAGTAATTTTGAACGAGTTAAAATGTTAATTGCTTTCATATTCGAACGAGAAGTACTGTTTTTCTTACGATTTAAGGATGGATTGGGTTGAGTAAATGACGTCATTTACTCAATTCATCCTTAAATCGTAAGAAAAACAGTACTTCCTAATATTTCCTCGAGTCCTAACAACACAGTACACACTGTGCGGGGGCAGGTCCAAGCCCACAACTCACTTTATTCCATCAAATAAATTAAACTTGCATCACGCAAGCAAGGACCACATCACGGTGACACTTCACAACATATATACCCTAATTTACATAACTCGTTCCAGGACCTCTCGTCCATGTAGGAAATCATTTCCCTCTCCATTACCAACTCTCTATGATGGTTGTCCATTACAAGAGAAATATATTTCTCGTTTGAATATGTTAATGCCAAACAGTTATTAATAGGTCGTTCAAAATTACTTCAGCAAAATTACAGCTCATTTTTAATTTTGACTGATTTTCGTCCAAGTAGCACTTTAATATCAGAGACCCTAACTCATTCCATAAATTTACCTTTGATACCACTTTTTTAATTATTGGTCCAGAGTCTCCAGTGTCTCCAGTGTATAAGTTTTCGTCAAAAACATTTGACAGGCCAAAGAGATAGATGGCCAGGTCCACTGAACCTGACGCATCTTTTGGTACCTTGTACCACAGTGAATTCTGAGCTGCATGTTGCAGTGCAGAAAACACAGCGTGTGAGCTGCAAAGGTGTTGCATCGACAATGCACATTTCCTAAAGAGCAAGATAAATACACATAGTTTATAAGGCCGGTCATTCCACAGTATTATATCTCTTAATTCATTTTCTAGAAAGTGACATTAAATATTATTGAATTGCAACATAAATATAAGGCAAGAGTCGGTATTGTTTCTCATGTGGGTGTCATCATGGTTACATAATTAAGTTAAGAATATACTGAAGAAGTTGTTTATTCAATAGTTCTGGATGTGGTTGAAAACAACTGAAAGAGCTATAAATGCTTTGTAAATCTATCTGCCGTTTTCATGGTGTGACTTCACATGGAATGCTTTTATGGTGATCGGAAAATATTTTGGCAATATTTGCCATCAGTAATAAACAAACATAACAAATAGAATCTGCAAGGGAGATTTTGGCCAAGTGGTATGAAAAGCATCTGTGGCTCATTTGCATAATTTGAATATGTCGAAACCTTATGAGTTTCTGGTAAAGGTCCATTCAATATCTCATTCCCCTCATACTGTTTACAATACTTAATGCTATTGAATTTCACTTTGGAGTGACAGGTGATTCAGATACTTAATGCTGTCATGCCACTCCTGTGTCACATAATCTGACAAACTCTGACAACTTATGAAAGCTGTCGCACCAAAAAAAGGATCATTGATTTTATAAGACACCTGACTCTTCTGCCAAACTTTTTAGTTCCGTAATGTCACATGGCAGGGGTGTCTTATGAAACAGGCCTATAGTTGAGTTGTGGCTGTTTTATAATATAGTGTCAATGAGCAAAAATGTTGACTGTATATTAGGCAAAAGGTAATTCAAGGATTATGCTTAAAATATCATACCAGTCTCTTTGATGTCCATGCACCTGAACCTTGATAACAAATATGTATACTCTCAAATGCTCGTCCTCAAATCGTCCGGTCACAGTTGCCACGAAGTTTGTAATTTTTACAATTCTACTCTGTCTTTGGTCTTTGTATACCAATCCATTTTCTTTCTCAAAAAGACCTACAGTTGGTGGAGGTTTCTGTAAGATTAGTTTAAAAAATAATTATCAATACATTTGATTATAAAATTTAGCGATAAAAAGGTAAAAAGGACATTATTTACACGGAGAACGACGACGTTTCGACGTTGGCTTAACGTCATTATCAAGTCAAAAAGGGAAAATATTTACAAACTATATATAGGAATGAGAACAATGAAAGAATTTATAAACAATAAAACAATGATAAAATAAACAAAATCAAGAAACAAAGTCAAATGAAAAGTTTTGCACGGATGGAGTCCGTTTGTACATTTAAACTAGGTTTGATGTTCTTGATAAAAAGCATTTCATAAACAAGGCAGTCCCATTTGTTTTTGCATTTCTTCAGAACTTGAAAATTTCTGGCTCCCAAAATGAATTTTATCCTGCGAAGCAACATGACATTTGGCGCCAAAATGTGAGCCTTCACTATCGTGGCCAGCGGATACACAGGGATCCCGATTTTAAATGCGTGGATTTTAATATTTTAGTATTTTTTTACTATTTAGAATCATTATATTTTAATGATTCTCAAGTTTTAGGTTATTTATTCAGTACTGAAAAATTTCACTTACCTCATCCAAAGTTCCTCCGTATGGTGAACCATTCCCACATTTCCCTGCTGGTCTTTTTCTCCCCCCCAACCGAAATTCATCCAATGAACTTTCTGGAAGCTCACACCTTAACGATAACAACAATAATAAGAATAATATTTAGCAGGCTTTGTCAGAAAAACATAAATCAACTCTCCCATGTAATGTCTCTGTACAAGATCAATAATCTAAAGTACTCGTTATAATATAATATAATACCTAATTGCATATTCGTTGTCAGGTAAAAAAGATGAAATCATTAATGTTTTCATATATTCAAAATATATGAACTCTTCAACTAAGCCAAAATTTGATCGATTAAATTTTCCAGAATTCATTTAGTTGATAGCCTTAATTCACGATTTTCACTCAGTAAGACCAACAACCATTATGCAATTAGGTATAGTTAGTACAATACTTTTCAATACCTTCGCCTTCCACAGTTTTCTTCTTGTGACTATACGCGTTTTTCATTGATGTCTTGAAGTCCAAAAAGAGGGCTTGGTCCATATTCTCTACCACGAGTGGTTTCTTCAAGTTCGCCTGGCGCACTATAGTCATCCAGTCAGCTGGGAGGCTTGCTTTCTTTTCTCAATTTGTGCGAAATCGGTGTCATTGGGGAGAAAGGTGTGCCCACGGGTGAGAAATTTATGATTGATCACCTTGGAACACACCATTTCTCACCAATTCACTCAACATTCCAATGACCACGAGCCAATCAGATTGCGAGATTTTGCTCTGTTATTTAAAAAAAGAGTACATACAACTCAAAACCATCTTCAATTTGTTAATGTCAGCGCGTGCTACATGTATGTCAGATTGTGTAAACATTTTAATGTTTAATAAAAGCAATAAACATTTAAAAAACAATAAGGTTGCGAAGTCCGATCGAAGGTTGGGTTTAGGTCTGGAATAGGTCACAAAAACTCTATCACTCATTATAGTGTGATTTGAAAGGACCATTTGAAAGTCACGTCAAATCAGGTCAAATCAATCCAAAACTTCACACCTATTTTTGATATCCAAGAAGTCGGAAACACGCAGAATAACATAGCGTGTTGCAGTGAACGCGATAAACCAGTAACAAGAAATCGAACTCAGTACAAGGCGTGGCGGAATTGTTGTGACAAGCGTGTCATACTATTTGAAATATCGCCGTTGAATCTATATGAAGAGTATATAAACTTGAACTGTTGACTAATACTATATTTTCTTTGTGGTAAATCGTTTTACATCGACAAATGGATCCGGTAAATGTAACTGTACAGTCAGTCACTTACTGTCAAAAGCTAGGTTTAATAAGTACTTTAACTTAATGTGCTAATAAGCGATACGATTTTCAAACATGATATATAATTCCAACTGAAGCTCTCAGTTATTGAAACTTACTTGTTATTGTTTGTGGTCGCCCAAACAAAATTCCTGGTCTTTGCAAAATTACGGCTTCAGGGGGATCAGGACGTGGAATGTTATTTGGTTCTGACATTTTGTAATAGACTGATTCATTAACTAAAAGTATATTTTTATTCTAATTAAGCTATGAGTGATGACAATTATTTACAATCAAGAGAGACACGGCTAATTTACAAAAACATATCACTATGAAGTGCGGAATCAAAACCGGAACTTGCCGGTATATTGAACTGAACATGAGAGATCAATAATATTGATCTCAAAGTTATTTACATATATTAAACTACGGTGTGTATATACAAAAGAAAGAAAAGTAAGTTTGTCAGAAACAGTAACAGTATAATATAAACGTTTTTTTACAAAGAAGGTATTATTTACAAGTTGCGGGACATAGTTTATTTACAGCCATCTTGTCTGGACCAACTTCATTTCTTAAGGAAGAGGTGGCATAGCCGCAGCATTCCCCTTCTACTATGCATGTACCGTTTTCATCGCCCAGCTGTAGTGATCCGATTGAGAACCTGGTAAGCAATTAAAGTGACAAACAAGCACGCATTAATATTTGTTGTTAAAATTCTTGAAAATTGACTTTTAGTATGATTTTAGACTTGAATATAGAGTATCGCGCGCTGTAATAGATCGAGCGACCAATGATTATATCAAGCTTATTTGATAGTTTGACAATATGCGCAGATCCACTTGTGCGTCATTTTACCATATTTTGAGCCATTTTTGCTGTTTCAGTTCGTGCGCGAACGAGCTACTGTGTAATACGCTGGCATATTTTGCGTGTTCTCTTGCCGTTATATGGTAAAATGATGCACTAGAGGAGTAATAAAGAGACCAATATTCACTGGTCGTGAGCGTAAGTAAAATCACCGATGGCGGAAGTAATAAAAAAACATTTTCTTAGTATCCTGAATTTAGTCTTTTGTCTGATATTCAAGTTTAGAATTATACTAATTCACCTCTGGCTCTATATATCCAGTGATCATGATGGCTATTCACATCGAATTCGTCTCAATAATCACTTTGCCCGAATAACGATTGTGAGTGTGCGCATGTGACAATGACAACTACATACCTTGTCTTTACAATTAAGGGGGGCCCTATGACCAGGTTAAGAAAAACTCCATGGCGCTTCCCGCACTTCTTGATAATTACTGTAAACATCATATCTTTGAAACCAAATTCGGGGCTACGTAAAACATCATTACTCGACACCATTTCGCCCAGGAGGAACAGAACGTTGTCAAATTTCCACCTAAAGCTTCTCACTTCAACCTCCATTAGCTCGACCTTGGTTACATTCTAGCAAAAGGAAAGCAATTAATGACATGACATACAATATAGATTACGACACATTCTGAAAAAATATATCTGCAGTTAAATGAGAATAAGTTTACCTCTGTCCACTGTTGCTTCTTTAGAAGATGCACCTCTTGCTTTAGCAAAGATTGGTTCACCTTCTCGTATTCTCTGTCGTGGTTGAACTCATTCTTTTGGTTTACAATGGCATTGCACCCGTTCACCTTGCAAAGCACTGCTTTTTCTGAGCAGACTGAGCTGTACAAGTGTACAGACGATCTGTAACAAAATAGAGCAAAGGTTAGAAACATTTTAATTTATAATATTATTTCATTTATTTCATTTTATTTCATTTCATTCATTTTCATTGCACACAAAAATATAATTAAAATAAAAGGATACTTTTTTCAATCACTTTTATTATAGTAAAAGGATACAGTACAATCGTAAAAAATATTGGGACGCTCTACTAGCGTGAAGTTGGGCTTCTAACAGATACAACTGAAAAATAGTCTTATGATCGTTTTCACAGGGACCACGGAGATGGGGGCTGCTGGGGTACCCCCCTTTTTGCCCCCCTCAAACAGTTAGTGTTGTCTGATATATATCAAGGGTGCTCCGCGGACCCCGTTTCATATTTGAGTCAGGCCTTTTACAACATGTTTGGAGGGTAAAACTGCTAGGTGAAACTAATTAAGTCATAAACTAGGTAATTAGTTAACATGATCTTTTGCAGTATTACAGTATTACCGCACCTCCTTAAAGAAATGACAATAAAAATAATCTATACCACGCACAGGATTTGGCACTGAACAAACTGAGGATTATCTTATTACCTTGGTAGCAATATTCCACAGCTCAAAGGGCATGGAGTTGGCCTTTCTGGACAGTGTTCTTGGTGTCCCTCTAGCTCCCGACCAGTAAAGCAGGACGAACAGTACTGGCAAGGAATGGGGCGCGATGGGCAGTCCTGCTTGTGTTGTTGAATGACCCGCCTTTGTGCGGACGCACCGCAATTGTAGGAACACTCAACAACGCAGCAGCTGCATTGGCCATGGTGTACGTCCTTGTAGCTATTGTCTCCTTCCCAACCACAACCTCGATGGATGCATTTAATTTTCAACTTCTCCACCAGCATATTTAATTTAGTGATTCTTGGATTTTTTTTCTTTCTTCATCGGAGATGGGGCTCCTGCAACTGGGGCACTTCACTACGGAAGCCTGGCCAGTCAGGAACAGTTGCTTGAGGCAACCAAGACACCGTGTCCACACTGCATAGATGCAGGTCGGAAGATCACATCCTTGCTGTTTAAAAGAAGAAGATAAATAAAAACTCACTACTTTGAACGGGTATTTATATTTATTGCACAAGAAAATATTCGAACCAGTGCAGTGTTTTTAATAAACGTTCAAATAAAAAAAAGTAAAAAGTCGCTTAGGATTATAATTTTTTTTTTCGAACATGTTGTTTTAAAAGATAATGCAAATGAGGGCAATGAAAACAACACGTCAAAGCAACATTCTCACGTGCACGAGCAGTGTTTTCATTAAGATTGCCTGTGTATAATTGATTACCTTATAAAAGTTGAATTAGCCTTGAGATAATGCTTGTAGAACAGAGTGACCTTGCAAAAAGGTACATTGCAAAATCTGCAATGTACATTTTTGCAAGCATTGCGATGAGAGTTTATCCAATGAATTTGTCTCGCAGTACGATAAACTCCTCTCGCGATACATGAAACTTGCATCGCGAGACGATAAACTCGTATCGCGAGACGATAAACATGTATCGCGATACGATAAACTCGTATCACGAGAAACGATGCAATCCCTCATAAGTTACTTTTGAGTGGTACTGTATCTTTTTTTTATCTTATTGAAGATATATTTATTTTTCATTGTCTTTTCTTTATGTTCTTTATTGTAAAAAGCATAGAGACATTGTGTATGCGTTTTTAAGAAATAAATTATTATTATTATTATTATTATAATAATATTATTATTTTTTAAGATATTCTCCACAAAATCAAAGCTTGGGCTTCCTGTGCATATAAGATAAATTCATAGCCAGCCTGTGATGTGTTTGGAATTACAAGTTTTAATTGGATTAAATAATAAACATAAACTTAAACTGACTGTTCTTGCAGTCAATAAGTAAAACATCTTTTGCTCATGTAATCATGTAAAATATATTTCATGGATGAAATTAAACCGTAAAAAGGCATTGTTTAAACAATAATTATTAACAATTAATGCAGAAAATTATATCAATTTGCATGTACATTTAATTACGTACAAAAATATTCCATATATCCTGATATGCATGACTCATAAATAATATTCATATGTGGGCTTGTTGTTTTGTTATGCTAATATCTGCTTTTGTTTTCTATCTCATAGGTGAGGCTAAGCCCGCATATGAATAAATCGTCTGCCTGTAGATTCTCAGGATTTTTTTGTTTTCTTTGACCTGAAAGTATCACAATATAAAAAAACACTTCTTGGCAACATTACTAGATAACACATGCTAAAATACTACATGTTAGTTGACAAAAATTAATGTTACCTCAGAACTGCAGAGCCGTACTTTGTATTGACACGTTTCCTTCTCCCTAAAAGTGAAATGAACCCCTTAACTCCATCTTAGTCCTGCATTAAGGCAATTTTCCCTTTACCCATCTCGGACAAAATAGTGACACAAAAAAAAACAGATTATACCAAAAATGAATTCCAATCTCCGAATTTCTACTCCAAAAGTTCTACATATAGTATTGTATATATTGAGATACACCATCTGTGCAAATAAAAAACAATTCAACCAAGAATATTTTACCTTGAAAGTCCTTCCCTGGGTGAAGCCTGTCAAAGAACAGCTTTCCCTGCCTTGATTGTTTTTCTTGTGTGCTAAAAGATGAACAATAGTTTTTGATTTTGAGTGCAATTTGACTCATAACTAATACATTACCATCTGCAATGTCCTTGGCAGAATTAGTATGTGATGCACAGGTGTCTTTAAATGGAAAAAAAGGAACATTAATATCTGACTCAATCTCCAATTGAAATGCATGATTTCCCAATGGATCTTCAACAAATTAACCGGTTGCAGGGCAACATCAATGCGTACAGAACGACATCTTTGGTAAATGGCTACATCAATGCATACAGAACATAATAACTCATATTTAAACTGTATATGAATTAGTATCTTTTATTTGAAAATTGATTACATACAGTGCTTTCATTAGAAGACGGCTACCGCTGGAGCTCCGGCGGTTGTAAGTCCTTGAGTCGCCGGCTACTTTTTTTTTTTTTATCCATTGAAAGCAATTTTGCAAAAATAAAATATCAGTAGAATTATATGATTTAGTGTTGAAGAAATTCCAAATTTGACAAGCGTTAGAAAACAAAACTCACTTTTTTTTTAAACTTAGGTTTACATGTATGTATCCATTTTTTGCATTTTTGCCCCACTATCTCTTTGTAAATCGCCCAGGCAATTTTTTTTTTGCAATTCGAGGCTTATTAGTTTTATTCAATAATCTCTATGATGTTTGACACTTTTTGCCGTGACACTTTTTGCCGTGACACTTTTACGTTTGAAAATAGTAAATACGGTAAGCGTTATCTTGCTGCAAAATCTAGACAGCTATAAGCTAATTAGTGTTCATAACATTACAGCGTGCATCGGCTCATCTCTTTCATTTTTTGGTTTTCCTTCCATTTCTCAAATCTTAATGTTTGCCGTGTATTGACCTTCAAGTGTTCAGATGTGTTAATCTATTAAATAGTATTTTGTTTTGTAGTAGTATTTGTTTTTGTAAAACTAAAGGTGTTTGTTTCAGTCAACATGAAACGTTTCAGTCAACATGAAACTCAATCAGCCAGATATTATTAACCTTCATTCTTCTGTCAAATAAAAGTAAGAAACTGCCTCTCATATGTTTGAACTGCCATTCTAGAGGGTCCATGTTTCCAAATCCTGTAAGTATTATTTGCAGAAATACTCCCCATAAAATAATGGAAAATTAAGCCATTTTAGAGGCTCCAAATTTCAAAATTTTCCACAAATTCTATACAGCCGCCTATAATTTCGATGAAGCCTGCTACTCAAAAAAATTAATGAAAGCACTGACATATGAAGTGAATTGTGGGATGTTTCGGCAAAATCCTTTCGGATCACTCAATGGACATTTATTATCAATGTAGAAGATTGTGTATACTGTATATGATATACTGTATCATTTTTTTTTAGTTTTTACATTGTTCATGCATTGTGTTAGAAATTAAGATACATAATTATTGAAAACACTGTGAATGACCAAGACAAAGGGGCATAATAGACCACATTACTTGAATTATGTGCTTACCACTGTCAAGTTGAGAGAGTTCCTCTGAATTGAACACTCTCCTCTGAATGTGGAAGCACTTTTTGCTCCATCACCAAAACGGCTCAGCCTGCCATTGCAGCTCCATGCTCCATGCCTGCTGACTGATGCATTTTCTAATGGGTGCACCAGTGATGTCAGGCATGAGGCTTCTAAAAGGGCTAGCAAACTCATTAGGACAAAGTGCTATTACATGTCCGCAAGTACACCCTGTTGGTTTACTGCTGTTGTTCATAAAGGTGGACACCTGAAGGATTGATATAATTAACATAAGATTGATCATTAAATTGTCGTGGTGATAAACTGATTAACTTGGTCAGTAATTTACAGAAACAAATAATTAATATAAAGTGGTTTGCATTTTATAATTCTGGGGTGAAGCGTAAACAAAGCACATACTTAATAATTAAAAAAATCTGTGACATGCATGCATGATGATCATAAAATAGCTTGAATTTAATATTTCATTTATTAAAAGCTGACCAGAAATGATACTGCATGGAGAAGTTTACTAATACTTTCATTCGGTAGAGTCAACATTAATTACATATAAACTACATTAATAAAACAATAGAGTGATTGCACTAAACCTGTGAAATAAAACATAGATGCTAGTGTGTAATAGTTTAATCAACACAAAAGAAAACATTGGAAATACGGTCTACTAGTGTCCATTAATCCACTAACTGTTTCACAGGTTTATTGCAATCACTTTATTAAAAAAAAACTACATGCATGCATTATACATATTACTTACATCCTTCACAATTGCACCACCGGCAGCAACTTTTTGAATTGCTGACTTAATAAAATCAGCAACTGATTTTCTTGCGGTTTGCACTTGTACTTTCGCCTTTGCGTGACTTGCTTTTGTGGCAGTATATCCAGGCAACAGCATGCATTTGCCATACATTTGTCACATGACAATGCATATCGAGTTTCTTCAGAACCTGAACAATGTAAGCAATTCAGCATTTATTATTATTTAGTTGCAACATATGTATATTCCAAAAACAAAATCTTAACTTATACAAACAATAGATTAGTTTTATTTTATAAAGTGAATAGAAGATAACTCTCCGTGCTTCTATACAAAAACATTGCCACCACTGATTTATCTAAGCCTTTAATATAAAGTAAATAATTAAAACATCTCACCTGTTCACAGGTGAACATCAATAGACAATACATGTCTAGGAGCCTTTGATCAACACTTTCATGCTTTTCTGATTGTCTAGATGATCCTCCATGGTTTCCACGATATTATCATATGAAGGATCATCCATCAATGTCTTCCACTTCCCATGTAGGAAAGTTGTCAGTATAGCAATAAATAATATTTCTTTGCCTTCTTCTTATTGAAGTCAAAGGTGCATTCACCATCATGCTTTAATGTGATATTGAAGTGAAGTAGGGAGAGTGAGTAGTCAATAAACTATATAAGCTTATATGTACACACTGTAACTGAGAAATTTAAGCTGTTCTATTTGAATCCATACACAATATGCAATGGGAATGCGAGCAATAACAGTGAAAATAAATAAATAAATGTTCACTCACTAGCCATGCCTTCATCTGCCTTTTCTTTATCAGCTATTTCCTTTTGCATTTTCTTCTCTTTTTCTTTCTCCTTAAGGTTGCAATCACTCTATTAAAAAAAACTACATGCATGTATTATAAATATTACTTACATCCTTCACAATTGCAACACTGGTAGCAACTTTTTGAATTGCTGACTTAATAAAATCAGCAACTGATTTTCTTGCGGTTTGCACTTGTACTTTTGCCTTTGCGTGACTTGCTTTTGTGGCAGTATATCCAGGCAACAGCACTTCCTGGATGCATTTGCCATACATTTGGCACATGACAATGCATATCGAGTTTCTTCAGAATCTGAACAAAGTAAGCAATTCAGCATTTATTATTATTTAGTTGCAACAATATGTATATTCCAAAAACAAAACCTTAACTTATACAAACAATAGACTCGTTTTATTTTATAAAGTGAATACAAGATAACTCTTCGTGCTTCTATTCAAAAACAATGCCACCACTGATTTATCTAAGCCTTTAATATAAAGTAAATAATTAAAACATCTCACCTGTTCACAGGTGAACATCAATAGACAATACATGTCTAGGAGCCTTTGATAAACACTTTCATGCTTTTCTGAATTGTCTAGATGATCCTCCATGGTTTCCACGATATTATCATATGAAGGATCATCCATCAATGTATTCAACTTCCCTTGTAGGAAAGTTGTCAGTATAGCAATAAATAATATTTCTTTGCCTTCTTCTTATAGAAGTCAAAGGTGCATTCACCATCATGCTTTAATGTGATATTGAAGTGAAGTAGGGAGAGTGAGTAGTCAATAAACTATATAAGCTTATATGTACACACTGTAACTGAGAAATTTAAGCTGTTCTATTTGAGTCCATACACAATATGCAATGGGAATGCGAGCAATAACAGTGAAAATAAATAAATAAATGTTCACTCACTAGCCATGCCTTCATCTGCCTTTTCTTTATCAGCTATTTCCTTTTGCATTTTCTTCTCTTTTTCTTTCTCCTTAAGGTCTTGCATATCTCTTCTGTACGTACATATATCTTCTAAAAGTTGAGTAAATTCTGAATACTCCTCTTCTGTGCGTGATATGATAGATTATCCAAACAAACAGAGATGAATGAAAAACATGTAGCTTTCTATTTGACAGTAGTCTAATTGTACGAAAGTCTTTCTAATAATTAACCTATTTTTTCAGGGCTTTAGATTCATCTTGTTTTTGTTTCTCTATCAGCCGGTCCATTTGTTCGCGGCACCCTCTGCCCTTTAACTCTGCTTCCGCTAACCAATTGTCCAAATTGTGGTCGCCATCCAACGCGAACGCCATGACATCATATATGTCCTGAGCCGTTGCGTTTGTGGTTTTGTCGTTCGTGTTCAGTCGTTGTAATGGCTGTTCTAAGTTCTGCAGTTTGTCAGTTAGGTTTGTCTTCAGTTCGTCTGAGAAAATATTGGTATCTCTAGCAATATTCAGATTTTCCAGGATTCCCTGATGAGCCATTCGCAATTTTTAGGCCCGAGTTTGCCGAAGAATTTGCCCAGGGAATCATATCGACACTTTAAGAAAGGCAACACAGAGCTGATGTATGCACACAAGTTTTTCTCAAAAGCGTCTGTAGGTTGGTATAGTCGAAGTTCCTTTTTACCGCTCGCATCAGTCACAATGTCGGTTGTAAATTATTTTAGGGTAAGGCGTCTTTTGATGATGGTTGAATATCGGAAACTAAGAATGCAGTTTCACTATCATTCCATGGAATGTCAGCTCTTACTAAGTGATACTGTATCTTAGCAACGTTCTTCAGCCATATCAAAAGATGGACATGGGCAGTCCCCCTTCCTTGAAATTCCAACCGATAAAAAAAGTTAGTAACATTAGTCTGATTACGTATGTGATCATAGTTGAAGATATGGTTAGTCCACCTCTGTGTGTTAGTTCCACACAAGTAACCGCAAACGGTTTGTTCCAAGATGTGAACGATGTGTATCGATTCTAAAGTGGCTAACTCTGTTTGTCCTTTACCGCTAAATTCGTGAGCATTGCGTAACCACTCTGCAGCTGGAAAAGTCCATTCGAAAGGACTGAGAGTGATGAACAGTGTCAGATATCCGTACTGTTGTAATGCGTCAATTAAAAATCGATGGTGCCAACGCCAATACTCGATAGTGAAAGTTTTAGAATCTAAAGAAGTTGCCGGAGATCGCCTAGAACCGGAACAAGCGGAAATATCTCCTGAGACAGTGGTAAAAAGCCATCTATTGTAGACAAATTGTAGCAGTTCATAATCCAGTCTAAGTTTTCAGGATATACCTTGGTCATGAAGGAAACTTTCGAACTTAAGCGAGTGGTATTACCGCTGAAACGTGTCTCGCACCATGAATGGTAGGAATAGAGATGTGGCCATAGAGCACATTCTATTCCATTATTCTCTCTGTAATCATACAGATTTAATAATTGATCTTGGGTGAGATACGTTTCATGAAGTGGGTGTAACTGATGCGAAGTGAGCTCACATTTTACGCCCACTAAAAAGCAAGCGTTTTACAGCAGTGATCGATGAGTAGAAACTTTCAATAAAGCTGAATCTTCTTCAAAGTGTTTTGAGGGGAACAATCTGTTAGATAGCACGTAAGTAACGGTAACCGTACACCGCCGACTCTCATTTGCTATTCGTACGGTAACCGTACACCGCCGACTCTCATTTGCTATTCGTACGGTAACCGTACACCGCCGACTCTCATTTGTTATTCGTACGAATCGAATTTTCCAAGATTTCTGGAATAAAGCGTGTTTTATCTTATGCCGCAGTCTTGATGTTTAGTTGTCCTACAATACTTATCACTTTTACGACTTCGCATTGGCATTTAAAACTCTACTCGCATACGAATACGGTAGCAAATAGAGTCGAAAATAAAGCTCCAACTTCATCACAATGGATCGTTTTATTTCAGACAATAAATACATACAATTGTGGATTGTTTGCGACGATTTCTCCTCCAAATATGTATAACCTTCAACATGTATCGAAGAAAACAAAGGAAATGACAATAATAACTCTGTGTGAACTCGTAGCTATAGAAATATAAAATAATACGGTTCGCCGGAAGTTGAGCTGCTCATATTAGTAGATTCCAGGCCATCTCGGAAATATCCGCCATCTTGAAGTGGGCGTAAAATATAAGCTCGCCCGAACCGCGAGGGGGTAGAAGGGCGGGGGTAGGGCGATATGCTACACAAGATACAGCGGAGTGGTATTTTTTGTCTAATTTTGTATTTGATTTGATTTCATAGTGACACTTTTAGCTCATCTGCGACTGCATGAAACTTATGTTAAATCGTAGTTCAATAATTCCCATTGATATAACAGTAAAAAATGAAAATCATTGCCAGAAACGGCACTAACTCAACAATATGTTACTGATCAGACATTTACATCCAATTTAAGTTTTTATTTACAGTAATAATAATATTAATAATATATTTACAAAAGAATGAGGTATATGGCCAGGGACATTACAATAATTACAATCAAAATCGAACAAAATAACAAAATATAAATATCTTCGAACGGTGGCGGGTCAGTTTGGACAGCAACAGACATCAGCTCGGCATAGATAATCTCTTTGCTCTTTACCTTGCCAGCATCTCTTAGAAGCTAAAAAATAAAATAACGTATGATAACAGCTAATCATCATCATCATCATAATAAACAATAATAATAATGTAATACTTCTATGGCGCAAATTCGCATGTGGATATGATCAAATAATAAACTAGACTATTAGGCGTCATCATCTCCTATGGTATGGCATGCTCGAGGATCCAGCAGTTTTTGTCCGTGCTCCGAAGTCACCGGCCGAAACAACCCGCTGGATAAATTATTACCTGCTATTATGAGTTCTGTGGCGTGATACGAATCTTGATTTTGATTGGCCCTCTTTTTGAGGGTAAAAAAAAGAGGGCCAATCAAAACTCGACCATAATTTTCAAAGATAGCGTCCATGTTGACATATGTTTTAAAGAAATGCATTTGCGTGATGCGATCGATCACGTACTCTAGTTTTTCCCCGGGATCGATTTCCTAAAGCCAGAACAGTTCATGGACCTCGAAGCGTTTAATTATCGTTAACAAAAAGTGGAATGATATGTATTTGCACAGCTACCGACAGGATATGGCAAAAGCTTGATATTTTTGCTTGTGATATCCGATCCTTAGCGCTGGTAAATGTGTTGTTTGAATTGGGAGGCCAGAAACGATTTGAAGCTACAAGTACCGCCAACTGAAAGAATACGCACCACGAGTACGGAATACGGAGTTTTCAGCGAATATATCATTATGAACAATCTGGACTTCAGTTGTCACTTCATTTTTGACATTTCTTTAGGGTCTGAAATGCAGTATCACTGCATTGATACAAATCACCATAGCAACAGGAAATCACCTTCAACAATTGAGACTTTTTCAAAACATGGAGGAATTTTTCACTTTTGATTATGTCTCTATTGATGATGATTTCCCAAATGTAACTTTTGACATATTGACAGAGTGTTTTCCACAGAGTCAAGACAGTTTTGCATTAGATTTGCCAACAATTTCAGATGAAATACAGTCTACAGCCGGATTAAAAACAACAGGATTATTAGCATTATTTTTCTCGGAAATTGTAATAGTTATGATTAATTGGTAACAGGACTTCGTGTCGTCCAATTCTGTCTGTAATCATACTCGTGATAAACAAATTGGACTCCCGCTACGCGGTCGTCCAATTTTGTTTATCACTCGTATGATTACAGACCGAATTGGACTCCACTCAGTCCTATTACCATTATTAATCATATTCATTTTGAAATCACTAGTAAATCCTGCAATCTGATTGGCTAAAAATGGTGTGATTAAATCATTAATTGCACTATTTTGGATCATTAATTGCACCAATTTTTTTTTTTTAAATTTTCGCACATAAACTCTAATTTTATTAAATTCAAACGATTCTTCATAAAAAGTAATTTGTAATTTAGAATGAAAGAGTTGTATTTCAGGCATCAAAATTATTCTTATTATTGCAACTTACCACCTAAATATAACGAGTGTATTTGAAAAGATTGCAAAATGAATATGATTAATAGGTAATTGAACTTCGTGTCGTGCAATTTTGGTCTGAAATCATACTCGTGATAACAAATTGCACTCCCGCTACGCGGTCGTGCAATTTTGTAATCACTCGTATGATTTCAGACCAAATTGCACTCCACTCAGTTATATTACCATTACTTATTATTTACTGTATATAATGTTGGTATTTTGGATAAAGTTATTATATTAACTAAATACTCAAACCAAACTAAAAGCTCTTCGAAACACCCACGAATCTTGCTACATTTTGCCGGATTGATTATGGAAACGATGCCATAGCAGTTTTTTAAAAACAATATACATGGCTAGAGAGCGTTGCGTGATGGCTCATGAGAATAAATCTACTGTAATAAATGACCGATACCGTAATTGCTAATTACGGGACTTACCAATGTTTTGCTTAAAATATACACCCCACCCCCCACCCCTCCTGGCATGATATTTCTTTCGCCTCATTGGCATAGCTACAAAATCTCACAAAATCACATGCAGGCAAGTCACCCAAGCGATTCTGTTGCAAGCACTTAGGAGATACATATTATAAACATTAATTAATCTATTAGTATCAGCTCAGTAAATATTGTAAATACGTATCTTACAAAATCACAGGCGAATCACCCAAGCGATTCTGTTGCAAGCACTTAGGAGATACATATTATAAACATTAATTAATCTATTAGTATCAGCTCAGTAAATATTGTTACGTATCTGACAAAATCACAGGCGAGTCGCCGAAGCGATTCTGTTGCAAGCACTTAGGAGATACATATTATAAACATTAATTAATCTATTAGTATCAGCTCAGTAAATATTGTTACGTATCTCACAAAATCACAGGCAAGTCGCCCAAGCGATTCTGTTGCAAGCACTTAGGAGATACATATTATAAACATTAATTAATCTATTAGTATCAGCTCAGTAAATATTGTTACGTATCTGACAAAATCACAGGCAAGTCGCCGAAGCGATTCTGTTGCAAGCACTTAGGAGATACATATTATAAACATTAATTAATCTATTAGTATCAGCTCAGTAAATATTGTTACGTATCTCACAAAATCACAGGCAAGTCGCCCAAGCGATTCTGTTGCAAGCACTTAGGAGATACATATTATAAACATTAATTAATCTATTAGCATCAGCTCAGTAAATATTGTTACGTATCTCACAAAATCACAGGCGATTCACCCAAGTGATTATGTTGCAAGCACTTAGGAGATACAGATTATAAACATTCTTAGCAGTCAAACAAGGAGGCCAAAACCAGTGGCAACATACACCGTTTCGCGATGTAGTGTCGAAGTACTGAACCACGAAAATGGCGGCAAAAGGGAAAGCTCGTCTTGGAGTTCAGCGTGTTCAGCGATGTTATGCAAAATGCATTTGGCTTACAACCGCAAAGAGAAGAATTTAGAGCATACCACATCTTACTTGCGTCCAATTGAGAAGAATAAACATTGTTCAACCGAATGTCTTCAGCAACCTTTCTCACAATGCCGTACTGATGTTTACAGTGCAGTACATTGTATACCGTTTGGCTGCCCGTCAATTTGTACATGGCGAATATCATTCTCACCCAACCGCTGACCCGAAACGGCTCAAACAATTTTATTTGCCGGTTCATCGGAACTCTTAGTAATGACGAAAATAGACGAGAGCATGCTAAATATAAGTGGAATTCCGAAATAATTTGACATAGGATAATAAATACTACACAATAACACTACTTATTCTCCTGCTAGCAAACGTAACCTACTGTGAAAAGAAATACGATGACAGATGAAACCCACATATTCCTTATTCAAAGTAATTTGAGGTGGGTATTTCTATGTCCGTATCCAAGGCGTGCGGCTCGTCATGTGGTGTGCGGTGGGACTGATCTTTAGATGGAATTGTCCCTTTCGGTGAGTGCTGCCCGAGGGTGCTTTAAAACGCCGGACTGAAATACTAATGGTATGGATCTATGACTGCTAGAGTATGGTCAACCTGGACCTCAAAAAGGGGATGCCAGTGGACGTCCCACACTACAGATGATTGATGGTATTGACATTATAGAAGACCATCCGAGTGAGTTACCTAGGTCACTCACCCGAATAAGCCCTGGCTTCATACATATATAATTTGACTGAGACAGGCAGACAGTGATCGACATATAGGTGGTGTTTAAAACACCGGGTAGAGATACCCGATCTACCTGCTCCGGTCAGTGATTCGTGTTCGTGAATAGCAGCCGCAGAAAAGTATCTAAGGTGGTCATCCAACAACCCGGTTGGGCAAGTCCAAACGCCAAGTCACCCCGTTTCCGTGGAAACAGTCGGTACCCTTGTTTGATAGACACCTTTTCAGGTGACTACCGTCGACCCCATCGATCACAAAGTGTGTGCCGGTTACGACGCCGGCCGATCACCCAGTTTGATCAAGGGACCCAGAAGGGAACACCAGCGGTGCAGGCAGACCCATGGACGGGATCAGTGTCAGCTTTGCAACCTATTGTCTTTCAGGAAAAAAAAATATATATATATATAAAACAATCTGTCTACTCCTAATAATACAAATTATATTAACAATTCATATAGCGAAAAGGAAAACATTAACAAAGGTAGTAAACTATAAAATAACGCAAAATACGTGTTAGTGAGTTTTGTGCCAAGACAGTTAAAACAAAATATACTTTTAGGGAAATCAAATAAGAAAACACACTCAACAAAAACAACAACAACAAAAATAACACAAAGCAATGCTATATATTAAGAACTAAAATAAATAATAACAAATAGACATCAAGCAAAATCGGGGCATCATTATTTTTCCCTTTTGAAAGGGAAAAAATGCTAATTATTCACTACAGTTTAGGGTCATCTTAAGGATAATTACTTCTAAAAAAATAATGTACCCTAATACTGTATATCTAAAACGATTACAAGCATTTACCAGTTCCATTCCCAACATTCATCACAACACTAGCTTCATTGGAGAACATCCCGATAAGTTTTGCATAAACACACTCTGGCTGTTCAGCAGGGAACACCTCCATTTGTTCAATCATAACTGGCTGCGTTTTATCTGCACTCTGTCGAAGTGTTTTATATTTCGGGGTCAAATTCTGATAATGCTTGGTTAAGCAGAGGCAGGCTTCCTATGCGGTCTGAGAAGAGGCCAAGGGATCCTATGAGTTGTTCTGTGTTCCTCATTTCACAGTGCAAGGAACAGAGCTTTATATGGCTGAGATCTTCTTCGAGAAGACACAGAAGGTCATCGCTTAACTCAGTAGACCTGTTGACAAGAGAACAATACATTTATATATTTATACAGAGGCCTTTGAAGCAATAGGAGAATGAAGGAACTTGACAATATGCAAAATATGTTTGTTTAAAATAATTTCTGTTGTTGAGAATTCCGCCCACTCCAACAACCAATCAGAACGTGCAATTTCTAGGATACTGGATACTGGACCAGAAAAAAATATCTATCATTATCTGAAAGAAAAAGTAAAGTGAAAAAGAAAATAATAAAAAGGAAGAAATAAATAAATAATTGGTTAAAATTCATAAAACATTTCCTTAATTTGTTTGGAGACAGGTGTGTATCTGTTAATAATAAATCCTTTTGGGGTTTCTGGTGCCCCCTCTGACTTGATTGTGCTTTCTATGGTTGTCATTGCATCAACTGGGCAGATGATCACCACATTAAAAGAAGTCATCCTTGTAAAATTCACTCTTGCAAGTTTAGCCGATGTCCAATGTTGTGGCTTGTATATCCTATAGTCAAGAAGGAAATATATAACTTATTATTAACACTCACTATAAATAGTACTATCAAACTTTTTGCTAAATATATCTAAATATATAAAAGTGTCTTGGGTATAATATATGTTATCAGTACAACAATCAGTCTCATTTATTTGATTCAGGGCATTGATAATATTGGCATTTTCTGTGGAATATGATTGGAGTAATTGTGATATACTGACTACCAGATGACGATAAATAAATAGAATAAATAAATAAATATGTGCATCATCTTCCCAATTGCATCAGCATCATCAACTACAACAATTACAGGTTTTCCATTGTTTGCTAAATTTTGTTGAATTTCTTCTGTGGTTTTTAGATTGGCACTGTTGTTTCTGTTTCCTGAAAAATTGAAATGTTGCATATATACTGTAAACTTCTGCTCATAAGCCCTGTCGGCTTATACACATTTGTAAAGGGATTTGGGTAGGCTATAAATTGGGAGGGGCCAAATAAAGGTTTCATACTGATCTGATAACAAAAGATTTGAGACTGTACAGCAGTATGAAAATATGTTTTCCGTCTACTTGTTTGTTTGCATGTTGATGAGCTTATGAATGAGGGGCTAATAAGCGGAAATATATCATTTAATTCAATACACCATGTTTATTAAAAGGGCTTTACTAAGCATCGACCTGAGCAAAAGGCTAAAAGATAAAGCGTTTCTGTTGTTTTTAGTAATGGTAGTAATGATCAATTTAACATATCAGTTAAGTTTGAGGACTACCCTTACTAATATGCTCCAAATGCTTATTATTATTACTCGTGCCCAGGCCGTAGGCCGCACGAGTTATAAATCCCAACGCGTATTTTTTTTTTTAGGGCGTCAGTTGCGCAATATGCGGTGACATGGTATCGAGACCAAATACCGGGCCTAGTATCTCCATCACGTGTAAATGTATTGGAACCATATTTGGCGTCAGTTGTGCGATATCCGGCCACATGGTATCAAGACCAAATATACCGATACCTATAGTATCTCTATCATGTATAAATGTATTGGAACCATTTCTATACAAACATTTCTCTATCTCACAATCGATGTGGGACTTTGTCAAATCCAAAACACTAATTACTCGAACCCAGACCCCAAACATTTGCCACAGACCGGTTAGTGCCTCAAAAGCAATGGTTGGGCTGCCTGTGGAATGTCCAGCCACGGCCTTCGAAATTTACATACCACAGGTATCCAGCATCCCTTGCGGTTAGCACATGGTGCACATGCTCAGAAGTACAAGACGACGGCCATTTTGGATTTTAGACATGGGGAAGAAGACAGACTTCAACGATTCGTGTGGAATTCTACGAGCAAAATCTTGCACTTTTTACTCCTCGGAGTGTTAAGTTAAGTGTTGAAGACGAGAACATCTTCAAATTTGAGATCGCCACCCCTTCCATTCGTGAGGGAGCTGTCCCAGCAGCAAATAATGAAGAGGTGATTTACCTAGGAGAACTGGGTCAATACACGTGGCGGCCATATTTGAATAAAGACTAAATTAAACATGGATTTTTTACAAAAGAAAGGTGTTTATATGGCGTTATTAGTTACAAGAAAGGTATTGAATAATATGTTTGCTATATAATTATGACACACAGCCGATTGCAAATGATATAAAGCGATGATATAAAGCAATCGATGTAAAAGTTTATTAAGCTGGCTATGCCGTATTTAAAAAAAGACTATAGCTTAAGTATATGGAACTCCTACTTTAAGCTTATCTGTCGTGCAGGTAATAGCTAGAATATACAAACACCGGCCGCGGCCTTCGAAATCCACACTGCTCCCACAGGGATTCCAATTCAACTAACTTGGGTGATCCAAAGCATTCCCACCAGGGCACGAGTGAACCCTGCCGACAGGGTCTAGTTATTATTATTATTATAACGTACTGCGTTAGTTTGAATCTTGCATACCGAATCTCGCATACCGGGCTGTTTGGTGCGATCCATGACAACTGCATGCAAATGGTGGGAAGAGAAACACTCGCTGAATGGAGAAGCGAAGACTAAAAATATCAAAACAACTACCTATAAATGTGGCAAACAAATATACCACTTCCAGTGGTACTTGCTGCTTGTAAAGAAACATTTTCCGACATTTTGTCAGAAAGATCTCTAGAAGTAAGGCAGGGCACTCGCAACCTTTTCCATCGTGTTTCCACAGTTAGTAGAATGTTATACAGTCAACTTAAGGTACAACAAATTGTCAGTTGTTCCAATGGGATATATTACTTACATTTGGAGGTCTACATTTGCCAACAAAGGGATGTTGTCCCTTAGCAGCTTTCCAAGTTGTTCCACTATGAATTTCTGCTTTCATGAAAAATCCATGAAAAGGTTTTGAAAATGCCATGAAAACATTATCATGGACCATGAAACCAGCATTTCTGAGATTTCTCATCATGTATTTCATCTAGAGATCGAAAAATCCAATGTATTAAAAGACATTCAAGTTCCGTAACACTTGGTATATAAAAAAAAAAATCTAAAAACCATATTATTATTATGTTTTGGGTTTTGTCGACTGCAATGGTAAGCGGATGTGACAAATGGCTCAAGAGGACTGGGTTTGTTGTCTGGCTGAGGGAATCTTCTGTTTACCAAAGACCACCTGTGGAATCAAAAAGTGCCTTCTCATAAAAGCTTACAGAAGCCCACATGTACTGTAGTAGAAGTCTGATAATGAATGGGGTTGATCAAAGAAATTCACGGAACACCATAGACCACTATTGGTATCATACTTTAGGTCCTTGTTACTTGTACAGTCTGATAATAATTATTGACCACATGAACATCCTCTGGGCAAATAAATGACTGTAAATTCGCTCAATGATGACAAGCTGTACATTTGTGAACATATGTAGTAGTCTCTTGGCTGAATACTCTCTCGTGTAGTCAACATTTGAAACACCATAGCAGCTTTTATAACGAATCCTTTATATTAAACGTGTACCTTTAGCCAATGTTACTTTCTGATCTTCATCACAGTTGAACGATACTTCTTCTACATGTAGAACACGTGGATCGTGTCGCTTTCGCAAGTTTTTGATTCTTGGTTGTTCATAGACTGACTACCAGGGGATTACAGTGCACTGAAATTGACATGGAACAAATAGTTGTAGTCTTGTCTGTCTGTTTCTAGAAGGTTGTTAGTCAGGTAGAATCTGTCTTTCTTTCGTTGTTGTCTAGTTTGTCGTTGTTGTTCGTTGAGTTCTGTTGCCTGTGTCCATTGATCAGTGGGATAGCTGCCTAAAATGTGAAAATGGCGCAGTCCCCAAAAATGGATAGATTGCAATTCCTTTTGCGCGTAGGTGTTAGACGTCATTGAAAGTCTGTAATAAATAGTAATTTATTGGCTGAGTTATGACGTGGTTGTAAAGAATTGTTGAAAGTCTTACCATGAATTAAAATGTCGCATTGTTAGATATGCGGAAATCTGGGTAAATTCGAAGGGAATCCCGTCATCGGTGAAAGTAAAGGGTTCATCGCAGTTGGATGGATTGAGACGAAGTGTACCGTGTGGACAAGCGTATGGATAATGAACAGGAATGAGGTTTTAAAGAATCTTTGTAGACAGAGTTCGTGTATGAAGAAATTACAGCAAGGAAGAGTGACGAGATTCCCTGCGATTTTTGATCATGCTGCCTTCCATAGGTGTCTGTACAGGAAAACAATTGATTACTTACAACGTGGTGGCAGCAACTGGCGAAGGTCTCTTGGTAGCCTTCGTCTTCGTTCGGCTCTCTGAATTTGTCGACGTCGGCTTGACCCTATTAAAGATGAAAATTGTTAAATTCATACCCTTTAATTTCCACATGTTTCCTAGGATTTTAACTGAAATATACACAGCAGATTAAGAACCTCCAGGCTGAAGAACCAGTTCAGTCTGACACATGAGACAGTTTCTTATGTGAAAAATGACTAAAGCTCAGAACACACAGGTACAGAGCAATTACTATACAATTGGGTTGTTAATATTTAGTGTGAATATTAGACCTTTCAAGGTCAATAGTTGACTAATTAAAACAAATTGTAGGAAATGTACCATATCAGGAATAATTGTTTTTGCCCTGCAAATAAGAACCTGTTAAGAACGGCCTACTCATTTCTCACTAGATACCCAATACATAAGAACCATATGATTTCAGCCTGACATGGGGTTCTTATAATTATGCAGATTTTTAATGTACCCTATTTAAGGAATACGCCCTGGGAATTGCGTGACTACCATATAGTAGCATTAATTATAAGTTGACTCATACAAATTAAAATCGCACACCAATTAAGTAAGGGTTAGAGAATAACGCGAGTGCTTTATGGGATTTAGAGCTCCGAGCAGCAGATAGAAGGCCACGAGGCGCGTAGCGACGAGTGGCCCTTCTATCAATGCGAGGCGCTCTAAATTCCATAAAGCACGAGTGTTTATTCTCTAACCGTTTTAGAATATAGTCATACTCACGAGAGTATTCTTTGGCTGCATGTCTGTTGTTTTCCCAAAGGAATACTGATTTCAAATGCACATACGCTTATGCAAAGCTGTTCAGTTGTGTGTGACTTCAGTGGAGTGAAGATGAATATCCGAAGCTTGAGGCTTTAAATAATACGAAGCTTGCAAAGCTAGAAATTGCCGATATTTGTTGTGGAAATGAAGACAGAAATCTCAAAGTTTCTTCAAAGCAGTTAGAACGGACGAAATTGAAAAACAAGAGAAATAATGCACACCAAAGAAAACTCAAGCACGATGTGGACATTTAATATATTGAAAGATTGGGCTACCTATATCGCAATAATCATACAGAGAACTACATCTACACTTCTTGCAGAACATGGAGAAACTCGTTTGTGATTTCATTTTGAAGAGTAAGTGACTCGCTACGTTTCTTTAGTGTTTAGTATAGTTATGATCTGTATTTCTGTATCAGTATTCATGTATTAAATCTATAGCTGCTTAACGAATCCAAATAACTGTCGATTTATTGGATTATGATTATAATATTTGAATAGTATTTGAAGATTAAACTAAGATTGTATTATAATATTTTTTGTATATAGTTTTTCTTAGTACACGTTATATATTAGAGTGCAAATATTATATCCGTGAAATAAGCGCTAACATTTAGTACTAATTAACATTTTACTAGTTTTACTACTGAGTAGACAACAATGATAAAGCATTTGGTGCTATTTATTAGTACTATTTAGTTAGTTAACTATTTCATGGATATAATATATATTTGCACTATAGTATTCTCTAAGTTAGTCATTAGTATTCCCTATATAGAGAATACTAATAAGGCTTTGTAACAAAAGAAAACAAAGCTTTATTAGTATTCTCTATATAGAGAATACTAATGAGTCCATTGTTAAAGCCCTATTAGTTACTTTATGAGATATAGAGCGCACAAATGCTGGGCGCTGATTGGTCGAGTGAGTATGACTATATTCTAATGATCGGATATTTTATTTGAGGCTCTGAAGGATCAGAAAGGTTATAAAACTATATCATATTCAGGGACACATACCTGCCTGGCTCCTGCTGAGCTCGACGCATCTTTGTCTGTCTCGTTGTTCACGCGGGTGTCTGTCTCGTTGTTCGCGTTCTCTGTCTCGTTGTTCATTGTCTCTGTCTCGTTGTTCTTGTCTTTCCCGTCTGTCTTCTTCTTCTTCTCTGTCCCGTCTTCTCTGCTCTTCGGCCTCTTGCCTCAACTCGTCCTCCACACTTTCCATGTCCACAACATGATCTACGAAGGAAATCAAATCATTTTAGAGTTATTCTTGGGGAGAGGGGAGGAGGGTGTTCTATTGTTTTAGATATGCGAAACTCCCCACACACCCAGGGATACCCAATATAGTCATGAACAACAATTTATTTCTGAAAAGCAGGGATACGATACTATAACTTAATCAACTATACAACCAGATCATAAAAAGAGCACTCACCATTACTTCTTGACATTCTTGTTAAACGATGATTTCTTGTTAAACGACGATTGTGTAGATTATTTGTAATCGCAGCGACCCTTGACGAACTTGATTTCGTGTCGCGGCTGGATTTGACTTTGGTTGGGATTGATTCTACCGAATAGAGCCGGCCTTTATTTGACTTTATTCTTATCGTAAACTGTGAATACAATAACCAGGTCTTAATTATTACATGGCATACATAAAGTTCTAATTCTATGATGAATCATACATAACTTGGTAATTACAATCAATTATCTAGCAGTAAGAAACTGAATGATCTAAACAATCAAAGGGGTACATGTACTTACATAACTGTCCCACGTATCCACCAAGGTATAGGACGAACTTATATACTTGAACTTATTTGCTTACTACGTTAATACTTGGACTTACTTAGACTCACTTATGGCTTGCGACGTTCGCACGAGTACGTGGAGGTAACATGATACGTAAGATTACAAAGGGACCTTGATAGGCAACAAAACAAACAAATAACAAAGGAAGCCCGTATAGCGTCCTTTACATGGCTCCTCTGAAATATACAATACTTATTTCACAAACAATGTTCTTGATAATAATGTTTCTAGAACTACACCCTGTTCTGTGGCTCCTCGTGGCTCCTCGTGGCTTCTCGTGGCTCCTCGTGGCTCCTCGTAGCTCCTCGCCGGGGGCGTACCCCAGGTATTCTTCTGTGGCTTGGGATGTCAGCAGGACTAGTTTTTGTACAGGACGCTCCAGAGTCCTCGCTGGCTTAACTCTCTTGCCTTGGCTGCTAAGGAAGGGATCTGCAAGAACTAGTTCCACTGTGCGCACACGTCCATCTTGATCTTGGTTGGTCTTTACCACATGAGCTAACTCCCACTTGTTGCGAGTTGAGTTGTCATCCTTGATGATGACTACATCGTTGATGGCTAGGTCCTTTCGATGTCGTGACCACTTCTGGTGTCGTTGTAGGGTGAGGAGATATTCTTTCTTCCATCGATGCAGAAGAACTCATTTGTCAAATTCTGCACATGTCTCCAGCGCTTTCGTGAGTACACATCTTCTGACTGAAAGTTGCCTGGGGGTGGCAGAACAACCTTTGTCTTCATCGTCAGCAAATGGTTGGGCGTCAATGAGCTAGGGGCGTCTGGATCACTCAAAGCATCAACCGTAAGTGGTCTGCTGTTAACGATTGCTTCAGCTTCGTCTTCTACCGGAATTTGCTCTATTACTTCCTTCTTGTTGGATGTAAACTTGTGGAGGTTAAAACCTCCTAGCTTGCACATTTCTTTGATCCCGTTGATCAGTTCTATAGCTTCGTCTACAGAAGGCACTGACTTCAGTCCGTCGTCTACGTAGAAATCTTTACGAAGGAATTCTGCTGGTGTAGAGCCGATATATTCTTCATTATCGTCAGCGGTTGTCTTCAAGGCAAAGTTAGAACAACCGGGGGATGATGCAGCCCCAAACAGATGGACTGTCATTCTGTATTCTTGTGGTTCCGTTGACGTGTCACCATTTTCTGTAACTTTGACTTGGTAGAACATAGCTTCCATGTCGCACATTATAGCGACAGGTTCCTTGCGAAACCTGCATAAAACTCCCGTCAAGTTGTTAGTAAGGTCTGGGCCTTGTAGAGGATGCTTGTTTAACGACTCACCATTGTACTCTGCGGAACAGTCAAAAACTACTCGAATCTTTCCTGGCTTCTTAGGATGGTAAACTCCGTGATGAGGGATGTACCAGACATGATTACCATCGGGCTTGTGCGTGGAATCAGATTTGACTTGAGGTACCTTCTCCGCATATCCACTCTTTATTACTTTATCCATAAAGGCCACATAGTGATCTCTGTATTGACTGTCAGCCTTAATTAGTTTTCTCTTTAGTTGCAGTAAGCGTCGTAAGACAACATCACGATTGTTTGGTAACTTAACACTTGGATCTCTCAGGGGTAATGGCATCTCGTAGTGACCGTCGATGTCATGGCGAATTCCTTCCTTGACCTTTGCTAAGAACTTACGATCATCTTGCGAGAGCGCTACCGACTTGTTAGTGTTTGTTTCAGAGAAATCTTGATCAAACATTCGTTTAACTTGAAATGGGTTCACCACTTCTTTCGTCTGTGTGGGTACGACAAAGCAAGTTTTGGTACGGTCTGGAGATCCAACTTCTTGGCTGACAGCGTGGTGACACACGCCATAAGTTTCGGCGTCTGACTCATCTGATAGCTCCTTTACTTGGGTTACCGGGCCTAGTATACCCCATCCAAGCAAGGTTCTGATAGCGTAAGGGTCGTCTGATTCGCCTAGAATGACTTCTCTTGGTTTGATAGCCTTGGGGCAATTGCAACCAATCAATAGGCCGACGTCTATATTACTCTGGTAGGGTGGTAACTTATCCGCGATCTTCTTAAAGTGTGGCCATAAGTTAGCTGTTTCTCGTCTTGGTATCTGATTCCGCATTGAAGGAATGTAATCCCGAGAATACGTCTTTGGCAAAGGAACGTTTACTGCTTTGTCGAACCCTTTTACCACTAAACCATCAACCCTTTGGACAGGAATTTCTGCTTTTCCGTGCATGGTGTAGAGGTTCAGCTTGATTTCAGTGCCGCTGACTCCAAGCGCTTCGAGTGTTGATGTCCTAACGAAGGTTGTGTCGCTAGCGTCATCTAGGAGGGCATACACCAGTACTTCATGCTGTGGATTGTCCTTGTGGTGCAGCCAGACGGGAACGATCATCGAGTTGATCACGTGGTTCTCTAGGCTAGCGGAGTTGCAAGTGTTAGCGCAGTTGCTAACATGTACGACCCTTTCGTTGTCTTCCTTTGCGTTTGCTTCCCTTTTCGGTTCTTCAACATTCTTAGAGTCTCGATGGAGGGCTGTAGGATGGCGCTTACCACACTCTTTACATGTAAGCCTCGAAGTACAGTTCCTTGAATGATGATCATTGCCATAACAGCCGAAGCAGAGGCTTTTGTTCCTTACAAACTTTACTCGATCCTCTATACTATTGTCCTTAAATTCTTGACAATCATCAAGAGAGTGATTCTTTGAACAAGATGGACATTGAGAGACATTGACTCCTTCATCTTCTCTTGTGGATGACGTTGATGTGTAATGCGTGCTTGCATATGGTACGCGCCTGTTGTATTGTTGTCCTTTGGACTCCTTGTCCTGGCTCTTCTCTTTATTCCTCTCTCTCTTCAGAATATCTGGAGAGAAGGCGGGGTCGGTTGCGAGGTTAGCTTCTGTCTTCACGAATTCTACCAGGTCGCTGAATAGGATAGACTTCTTTGTCTTCTGCTTAAGTTTGTGCGCGTGACGACACCACTTTGTACCTACGTATGAAGGTAGCTTCGCGCTTATCTGGATGAGCGTTTCTGTAGAGTTCAGTTCTAGTAGACAATCCATCGTTTTCATGGCCTCTCGACAGCTGACCAGATAGTCAGATAGGCTTTGGACACCTGCACCGTCTCCTTCGAGGATCTGTGGCCACTCTTTCAACTTTGACTTGTAAGCCTGTGCGACGTGAAATGGATCTCCGAATCTTTGCGCAAGGAGTTTTCGCGCCTCTTTATAGCCATCATCTGTGTTCAACGTTACGAATCCCTTGACAACGTCGTTCGCCTTTCCTACGGTGTACTTGTTGAGGAAGTAGAGCCTGTCTCTGTCAGATGAAACTTTGTTTTCTATTATCGCTTCGAAAGCGCGCACAAAGATGGGGTAATCGAAGAAGTCACCGTTAAATATTGGCGGCTCTTGCACTGGCAGAGAACTGATTCTTTGTTGGTTAGCTAACATCTCGCTCAGCTCAGTTTGTCTCTCTTGTAGTTTGATAAGCTCTCTAAGCGTCGCGTCATTGAAGTTGGTGCATTGAACGTTCGCAGTAGCAGACTTGTTGGGAAGATTTACTGTTGGAACCTTTACGGCAGGTGTATCTTGTGCATCGGGACTAGGTTCTGTTTTAAAGGGAATCTTAGGAATCGGACACCTTTCTTCTGAAACATTCAACTTCTCTAACTTAATCTGAGTGTGGATTTCCCTTGTAACGTCGTCTGAATGCGAATTTTCATAATCTGTCACATTGTTTTCTTCTAAGATTTTATTAAGAGTTGCCGCTTCAGCGTTGGCTAGAGCGAGTTCTTTCTTAATTTGCAATTTCCTTATTTCTGCATCCTGATCGAGAAAGTTCAATTCTACTTCTAGTCTTGCAGTCTTGGCTGCAGCTTCTAACTTCATCGCGAGCACCGACGAGCGAGAGGATCGAGAGGATCGAGAGGATGCTACTGATGACCTTGTTGTGCTTCTCTTCTTCGAAGAAAGTCTAACGGATTCAGATTTCTGCGATCCCTTTTCCATCCCTTGTATTCTGTCGCACAACCTCATTCTGCATTGTGTGCTTTCACGTTCTCGAATATCGAAATCTCGATACGAATTTTGCCTCTCTTCGTTGGTCTCCATGCTCTCGTACAAGGCAGAATGTGCTTCATGGAATCCTTCTTTTACCTTGTCAAGATCTTCTCTTTCATTCTCCAATGACTGAACATCTTCTATTCCTTCGTTTAATAATGCACAGATTGCCTTTACTTTTTTTGATAAATTTGAGTGTGCCGTGTTTCTATTACGAGTTAAGATATCTATCTTGTATTCCTTGCCCTTTACAGTGAGTTTCCGGTCACGTGACTCTCGTTGATTCACATCGACTTCCGGTCTCGACGATGGCGTGTTTCGTGTTTCGCAACTCGCTTCCTCACGTGCCTCGCTATCTTCGCCTTCACGTGGCAACGATGGAAATTCATTCTCGTTTACGATATTTTCAATCAGTTCCTTAGAATTATCTTTAGTACTATCGGTCATGCTTGTTTATGTACGATATGTACCATTTCCTTGACTTAATTTGAACTTGAGATTCGATATGTCCTATCGAACGAAGATGGTGGAGTTATTTTACTGTAATCGCAGCGACCCTTGACGAACTTGATTTCGTGTCGCGGCTGGATTTGACTTTGGTTGGGATTGATTCTACCGAATAGAGCCGGCCTTTATTTGACTTTATTCTTATCGTAAACTGTGAATACAATAACCAGGTCTTAATTATTACATGGCATACATAAAGTTCTAATTCTATGATGAATCATACATAACTTGGTAATTACAATCAATTATCTAGCAGTAAGAAACTGAATGATCTAAACAATCAAAGGGGTACATGTACTTACATAACTGTCCCACGTATCCACCAAGGTATAGGACGAACTTATATACTTGAACTTATTTGCTTACTACGTTAATACTTGGACTTACTTAGACTCACTTATGGCTTGCGACGTTCGCACGAGTACGTGGAGGTAACATGATACGTAAGATTACAAAGGGACCTTGATAGGCAACAAAACAAACAAATAACAAAGGAAGCCCGTATAGCGTCCTTTACATTATTATCTGTCATTCAATAGGTTAGAGAGTTATAAACATTTAAAAAACTACAATCAACCAACAATTTTCATCACTTACTTTTTAACTTAACCGTTTATTTCAGCACGATAATAATTAAAGCTAAACTAAGCTTAATTGTGGGGTTGCGCGCGCTTTGTGTATCCACGTGGACATCCGTATGACAGATTATTTGACAGTCATATCTTATGCTAAAAGTGCCTGATTTGTAACACTGATCATTACTGACAACTTTGAATTTAACAAAAATATTTTCGCTGCAACAATTTATGATCATGCTGCCTTCCATAGGTGTCTGTACAGGAAAACAATTGATTACTTACAACGTGGCGGCAGCAACTGGCGAAGGTCTCTTGGCAGCCTTTGTCTTCCTTCTCTAGATCTAATTCGACGTCGGCTTGACCCTATTAAAGATGACAATTGTTAAATTCATACCCTTTCCACATGTTTCGAAGGATTGTAACTGAAATATACACAGCAGATAAAAACCTCCAGACAGAGCAATTAGTCTACAGGTTGTTTTTAAAATGTTTAGTGTGAATATTAGACCTTTCAGGGTCAATAGTTCACTAATTAAAATTAATTGTAAGGAAATACACCATATCAGGAATAATTGTTTTTGCCCTGCAAATAAGAATATGTTAAGAACGGCCTACTCAGCTTGATTTCTCACTAGACACCCATTATATAAGAACCATTTCAGCCTGACTTGGAAAAATAGGGGTTCTTCTATGCGGATTTTCAATGTACCCTATTTCAAGCCCGGTAGGGTTAGGTTACTACTTGGATGGGTGACCGCCTGAGAAATACCCTGGTACTGTAGACTTATTTATTCAAAATTGTTGCGCTTGCCTCTTTTGTGGCCGAAACGTTACTGTATTTAGTTTCTCATTAGCATTATAAACAAAACGTGCTGAGATAATTAAAAAATAAATGTACTTATGTTTTCAATTAACGACGAGGAAGAATCGGTTGACTCTCGAAGATGTGAAGAGTTGAAGAACTGAAAAAAGATGTTATGAATTGCATCAAAGAAATAAACCATCGGGAATAATATGGGTACAGTTTGACCATGCTGATGTTGGTCAAAATACCAGACATGATAATAGACTTTTTGAAGCAAAACAGTGCAGTATTCAGTCAAATATGACGGATCAAAAGGTACTTCTGTGTCCTTGAGGTCCAGGTTATCATTTAAGAGTACAGTCTCTGAGTCATCTGCCACTCTGTAATTCGATACGGATACTGGGGTGTATGATACATCAAAAATGGAGTTATTTTAATAAATGTGCCAACAAAATAAAACTTAACACTATTTATCTACATGACAAGACAAATCTTTTTGAGCACATGTTTGACTGATTTAGTTGCCATGGTAACCAGGGGGGGTAGTCAAACCCCCGTCCGGCAGCCATATTCTAGCAGCTATAACTCCTTTCCCTTTTAATCAATGGATATGAAACTTTTGTTGCATATTTCTTAATATGTTTTGTATACAATGAACTAAATAAAACTACTTAGGATGAATACTTTTGAAATTAGCACAAATATAGTGTTATGACTCAACGGCATAGAAAGGCAATACAATTATTTTGTTTGTGCAACATATATTGCACAGAATGTGCTGATTCTAGTTCATTGTATAAAGGAATATGTGTAGGTTTGTCACTGCAAAAATCAAGTAAATCCATGAAATCCTTATTAAGATATCTTTGTTACATTCTCAGTTGTTGCACGGAATTTGATATTTAGAGAAAATACAACTTGAAGTTTCTTCAAAACTATCAAAGGAAGAAAAGAGCATAACACTCTAGTTCTAGCACTCTAAAACTGTCCAGGTGCATATGTTAGACCCTCTGCTTGCTTGTTCTTGTCATTCTTTCTCTTTTTGTTGCCTCTGAGAACTTTTCTTTTCTTTTTAGTAGCTACTTGACTTTTATATTGAGCAAGCTGAACCCTCGTTTCATCTTGACGCTTGCATCCTGCTTGGGTGTACTTGCCAGGAGAAATTCCTAGTCCCTGCTTGAGAACTGTTGTAGAGCCAATATTGAAGTGGGCAACAGCATCATACATGCCCAGTTCCAATATATCCCTGCCAACATAGACTTCTTTGTGGAGTCGCTGCCAGATCATGCCATTCAGAGACTCGTTCTGGTTTTGAGTCTTGCCATGCAAACATTTGTTTAGCAAGTTCTCGTCACATAGTCTAACATATTCTGGCTTGACTTTGGCAATTACATTTAAGGGAAGGCCAGATCCATGCCTGAATGTGTTGGTTCCATTGGCCTTGTCTTTCTGGAATTTACACCAGCTGTTGCTACCAGTAGGACAATGGTCGTGGAGGGGCATGGCATCTTTAGATGCACAATGAAACAGACTTGCATGTATTGCATTTTTCCTTCCCTGCAAATTTCCAACATTAGACCGAATTGCAATGCCATAATAATTCTGTAACTTGTCAATCTGAGCATCTGTCAGCTTTCCTTTTCCTCCAAGCCCTGGGTTGTCACGTTTCAGTTTGCGGAGCGCAGTCCCAACTCTCTTTTGCACATGTCCAATACACTCTCTTTTTTCAACAATAATCCCATCAGCTTGGTAAACCTCTTTCACTCTATTAAAGCTCTTGCTGTCACCATCTCCAAAAAACTCAGTGTATCTGAGATTGTTCACTTCTACTGACCGTTTAAACATTCTGTCTACCCCTTCCGGTTCCATTGCAGGTGCTGATCCCTTGAAATTGGCTTTACAATTAATATGATCAACCCTCCATCTTTGGTACTCAATATAGTTTTTATCTAAGTGCTCATGAAGTTGGCATTGTTTACATGATACACTTAGGGCTTCAACATCAATAACTTTACCAGTATCCATAGAGATTGCAGTAACACATCCATTATGGGAAGAGTAGCCTCTTCTTTGCCATGTCCCATCGAATGAAGCAGCACAGTCTGTAGGTTCATCTGAGTTTTGCTGGCCTTTCAAACATTTGATTTCTTTGCTAGCATTTTGCATACTCTCCTTTGCAATCTTTTTGACATGTTTACCGATAACACGTGAGTTCTTGGTGAATGATCTGGCCGTAGGAGGCGGAGGAATGTTCATCAGCGAGCAGAATTTTTTAGCACCAGCATGTCCTTTTCCCACAGCTCTCATGCCATACACTAGCCTTCTATTCACCTCAAAGCTTTTCCCCTGGCGTTTAGAAGTGCTGAATAAATGCTTGCAGCCACAATTCTCGCACAGAAGTCGTAGGCTTGAGGCACAACCATTTCTATTTAGATCATCCTCCATTAACACGAGGCGAAACTGTCCACACTCTCCACATCTCAAGTGAAAGAACACATCTGCCATAATTTCCATGTCACAGAAGCGATAACCAGTAATTATTGGCTCAAAGTCCCCTTCGGGTTCTTCTACAATTGTTTCTGCTTGCTTGGCTTCCACAATGTTCGTTTTAAGCTTTCTGTATGAGGCAGATTCTTGCTCCGATACTTGCTCGGCGTCATTGTTTTCATCGATGTCTTTCGATCCATTCGGACTGTTTTCTAACCCGACCGAAGCGCTAGAATCGATGTTAGAACACCTACTATACCTGTTACCACTAAATCTTCGCTTCTTGTTTCTTTTGGAAGCAAATTTTGGCATGATTTCTCAATATAAAGTCGAAGGAATACAGAATTTGAAAGTGTTATAAACGTTACTAGAAAATGGCGCTAGAAAATATGCTAAACTCATGGGAACGAGGCTATTTCCAGTCCTTCTCAACACAGGAATCCCAACATACAGAAATATAGCGAAAATAAAGTTTTCCGGTCGTTTTCATGGCTTTTTCTCGTTGAAATCGACGCGTAAACAAATCCGTTGCCCTTAGCAACGCAACAACAATGCTTGAAAATATACAAAAAACAGATATAAATAGTTTTAAATGCTTAAAATAAAGCCTACTGCATTAATATACGGTAAATTTCTGGTCAGATAACCCAAATATTTGTTTCAAGTTTCTTTCAAAATTGACCATTTTTGGGGTATCATACCACCTTTTAAGAAATACGCGTCGGGGAAGTGACTACTATAGTAGCATTAATTATAAGTTGACTCATACAAATTAAATTTTTTGAAGGATCATATAGGTTATAAAACTATATCATATTCAGGGGCACATACCTGCCTGGCTCCTACTGAGTTCGACGGAGCGTCTTTGTTCTTGGTGTCTGTCTCGCCGTCTTTGCCGTTCTTGGTGCCTGTGAGTGTCTCGTCTTTGTTCGTGGTGTCGACTGTCTCGTCTTTGTTCGTGTTGTCTTTCACGTCTCTGTTCTTCTACGGCTCTGTCCCGTCGTCTATGTTCTTGCTCTTCCCTCATCTCCTCCTCGATATTTTCCATGTTCACAACATGATCTACGAAGGAAATCAAATCATTTTAGAGTTATTCTTGGGGAGAGGGGATGAGGGTGTTCCATTGTTCTAGATGTGCGAAACTCCCCACACTCCCATGGATACCCAATATCAGTCATGAAGAACGATTTATTTCTGAAAAGCAGGGATACGATACTATAACTTAATCAACTACAACAAGATAATAAAAAGAGATGAAATTTCACTCACCATTACTTCTTGGATACTGCGACATTGACGCCTTTTATTGTGTAGATTATTATCTGTCATCCAATAGGTTGGAGAGTTATAAACATTTTAAAAACTACAATCAACCAACAATTTCCATCAGCTTACTTTTGAACTTTTTATTTAATTTTTTATTTATTTAATTTTTTTTATTTTTTTATTATTATATCTTGTAAACAAATTACAATGGTTTTACAAAGGATTACACATACGTACAGCAATTTATAACAACAAAACTGATAAGTTACCTCATAACTAGATTGCTTTTCTACGCTCAGTACACTAAATTTAGGTTAATTAGGTGCAATATCTCAGATATCTTATCCATATGAAGTTGAAAACAGCTTACCTCCTTCCTAAATCGCTCATGTTTCCCATTTTACCCATGCTAGACTTCATTCCAGGTCAACATTTCCAAATACAGCGATTTAGGAAGGAGGTAAGCTATTTTCAACTTCATATGGATAAGATATTGCACCTAATTAATATTCGTAAATCGTCTAACATGCACCAACTGAAATTGTCGTAACTTTTGAAATATCCAAAACGTACACGGGTTTTTACAGATTTGTGGAAATGAAATGATGTTCAATCCGATTGTGTCAATGAGAGAGTCCAGCGATGTGCCACTTTTGCAAAATAATCGAGTAAAGATGGGTAATTTTGAGCCGCCGTTCAGTTAGATCTTAGTGGGGTTAATTATCAACTAATTTTCTCATAAACGGCTGGACCGATTGAATAACGCTTTACCTCTAGACAAACTAGATACATTTATCTACAACATAATATAAAAAGTTTCGCTGGATAATGCGAGACGAAGTTTGTACAGCGCCGTAAAAAAGTGCATAATTTCATGCAAATTTGACCTCTTGACCAGCTCTCAGACGGAATCATTTCAAAAAATAAAATAAAATAAAATAAAAATATTTTGAAGCAAACCAAACCCGTTTTAGTTTTAACCTTGATATAGTCTTTCATTAGCTAGAGTTTGGGAGATATTTATTTTAGAAGCGAAAACGACTGAGAGGTTTTTAAAGTGTTTGCACGCATTTCACGTCGATGCATGTTCTGTGTTCTCATAGAAGTCCCTTTTATCGTATTTTGATCACACTAACATGAGCATGGTGTAATTGAGAAATGAAGCATTGCTTCATATCGTGAGAACACTCATTCCGGTAATGTCTTTGAACGCCGTTTTTCACCAGAAACTAAATTCCTAGATTTCTGAAACTTCACTATTGCCTTGGAAGAAAAAACTTTAATATAGAGTACCTTAAGGTTACGCGCATAGTTATCACAATAACTATAGAAAAGCATAAGACGGAAAGTGGGTGTTTAACTTCTCTTTTCTTTCTTGTTCTTTGGAAATAATTTGTTGACTCGGGTACTTTCGCCTTCTTTATAGCTTTAAATTTTACACTTTTTCACACAAACTACCTTTTTCCCCCCGCTGTTTGGGCAACCAAAGACGGCACATGAAACATGAATGCCCGAATCATGTCAAACAAGTAACAACAAAATCTACTGTCTTTTTCTATCTTTTTACGATCGTTGAGTACATAAAAGAATCATACTGCGAATATTTTGTAAACAAAGCCGCCTGAAGTTGCCCGAAATTGCCTTGCTTCCGTGTTAATCCACAGGGTACCCAGAAATACGTCATTAACCGCGAAATGGGGCATTGAAATCGTCGTTTACGAAGCAGATTGAGAAACGGCAATATATACAATTATTTAATGTAAAACATTATTAATAAAATTACCTGATCCTATAGGAACAATGACTCCAAAAAGCATTTGGATATCTTTAGCCATCAGAAAATTTACAATATCTCGTCCTTTTACACTCCTTTTCACACCACTGTGCTCAGGATATGACATGTTACTTTAGTGCTTATCCAAAACTTTCCTAGCATGTGTCGATGCCTGTAACAAATCCACATTCTCATTGTATCGTCTTGATGCAAGAGAAAGATCCCAGCTCTTGCAAGTATTAGTTGGTTTTCACTGAGCTTCTCTTTGGAAAGGTGGCAGCTAATTAGATGGTTCTCTATGTCATCATTACAGTCCGATAGACGAACTACACCACATAGGTCACGCGAAGGACCGCAGTTTCCATCTTTGGCTTTCAGAAAACAATCTGAAGACATTATTCAAGCAAAGAAAGTCTGTCTTTGTCTGTTTTCTGATAGAATGGAAAGATAGGAGGGTGGTATGGTTGGAAATTAGTGTATCTTGCAAACTCGTCAATTAAAACAAATCGTCCGCCCCCCTCATATATATATATATGGGTCATGATATTGAAATGCAGATACAGCCGAACTTCGATATAACGAAGTACTGAGGGACTGTAAAAAAAAAATTCGTTATAGCGGGGGTACCCTCCATAATTCGGATATTTTCTCTGATATGATTAACAATTATAAGTCTTTATTGAACAAATACACAGCTACATATAATTGTACAAGCTGAGGGCTGAATGGGTTTGAAGTATGTCTTCTTTTCAATCAGGACTAAATAATAATAAACTAAAGGTAGTTAAGTAACTAATTATAAACTACTTACCATGAAAACTATCTAAAACAAATTTAAACCACATTAAAAAATACAGAGCTATATTTAAGTCGTTGAAATGAAAGAGTATAAGCCAAACTAGCTCCTCTTATCGTCTACATACTCTTCTGTGCTGATTAGAAAACGTACGAATCCTCCCCACCCATACCCGAACCGTACATTTGTCCATCTTGTTTTTGGTCAGCGGTTGCCTTTCCAATGTAAACAGTTCAGTCTCGTGTGGTCAATGTTGATCATTTTATCGTAAAAAATATCGTTGCTTAACGAGCAGTTAGGAAGCTACCTGGTACGTGGTCCGTAGACTGCATCAAACAAAGCTTTCTTTGTGAAGATGGTTATTTCTTGTCAAACCAACGAGCGAAATTCAAACACAAATCAAGTTCGCGACAGTTTTATAATTAAGCTTATAATTATGTCGCTCCAACCAATATATTTTCTTTTATATTGAACCTGTGTGCATCTGAATTGCTTTTTCCTTTATATCTGATGGTTTCAGAAGAGCCAGCGTAGGATTATGGTGCCATGCTTTACTTTGACGAGTCTCTCAAATTGGAGGTACAACATGGAAATCGTAGAATTCAGGCAAGTTTACACGGCTGTTACCCTTTAAAGGGGAACTGAAGACAAAATTTATTTTCTCAAGAAAGTTAGATATGACCTATATTTGCATTACTTGAGTATTATTTTTTGTAAATCTTTCTTAGATATCAATATAATTTACGTTCAATATGGAATATCATCCGCCATTTTTGCCGTTTTACCGTCGGCTCAGATCTTTTTGTTTGTGACGTCGTTTTAGGGGAATATTAAAATATGTTCACAACATTCTCTCGGGTACAAGAAAATACAATGCAATTACAATTACTCTATATTGTGACTGCACTTTCCCTTGGGAGAAGTGACGTCTATTAAGGGGAATAATTACTGAAGTGGGCCGCGATCAATTCAGCGGTAATCTCGATGTCTTTTTACAATTCAACTCAAGTTTCTTCTCCATAAAAATGAAAACAATTAAAAATTGTTTCAGAAAATGATTGAACACAACATTCTCTTTGTTTTTATCGAAAGATAAACTTAGGCTTCAGTTCTCCTTTAAATAAAAAGAGGAAGCAAGGTTTCCTTACACCGTGACATTTACTATTGTATCGACTTTTCGGCTGCATTGATTTACTTCAAATAAAATGCCCCACTTTTTCAAAATCTTAATTTGAAATTGATGCAATTTGTTCAATGATGTTCGATCAAACGGCATGACATGGGTGTGTCTTTAAAGTCAAGCTACTGGCTTGATTTGAACTCAATATTGTTGAAATCACGTTTGTTAATTTTTTTCTTGTTTAATGGATACTCGAAGTTGTATTAAAATTCAGCCTTGAAAATGGGGGAACGTAAAATTCCTCGAAACACCAAAAATTTAAAAGATAGGATTAAGTGGATAGTGGTTTTAGTATAAGTATATAATAGTCTTGCAATAAACAAGAAGTGAGCCAAATCTATTTTTTTTTATCTAGTTCACCGGACCGCTAAAAGGGAGACTGCCTTTTAAGACTCCAAACAGGGGGAGCGGAGGGCCATCAATGTTTGGCTGAACTTTTCTCCAACATAGCAGCCCACTTTGAAGTCTTCAAAAAATAAATGCCTTTGTTAAACAAGACTAAACGATGACACTGTATTTACTAATTTAATTCATTAATGTTTAACATTGGAGTCGATGCAGCTGTTCGATAAATGACTTGGGGAGATCTATATTCCCAAGACTTAGAATGTTTATCTGACACATGTAGATATAAAATTAATAAAATGAATACAAAATGTGAAATGATAAAAATGAACAGAATGATTAGCAAGGTCTCTGTCTTTATTTGTGTCGTGTCTGAAACAGATATAAGTTGTCGAGTTTGGCGTAACCACTCTGCAGGTGGAAAGGTCCATTCGAAAGGACTCAGAGTGATGAACAGAGTCGGATAACCGAACTGTTGCAATGCGTCAATGAGAAATCTGTGGTGCCACCGCCAATACTCGATGCTGAATGTTTTAGAATCGAGAGAAGTTGCCGGAGATCGTTGAGAACCGGCACAAGAAGATATAGCTCCAGAAACAGCATTGAAGAGCCATCGATCGTATACAAATTGAAGCAGTTCGTAGTCCAAGGAATAATCTAAGATTTCAGAATATACCTTTCGAACTCAAACGATTGGTATTACCGCTGAAACGTGTCTCACACCATGAGTGGTGAGGATATAGATGTGGCCAAAGGGCGCACTCTATTCCGTTGTTCTCTCTGTAGTTGTACAGATTGAGCAACTGCTCACGGGGAAGATACGTTTCACGAAGTTCAACAAAGTGTTTGTAGCGAGAAGAATCGTTAGTCATTAAATAGCGATATGCTAGCGCACAGCAAAATCGAGAGGATGGATCAGTTAGCAGAGTCGCAGTACGTCCAGGATGAATACTTAGCCCAGAAAGATAAATCGCGCGCGACTGTCAAATAGTTGTAGTCTTGTTTGTCTGTTTCTAGAAAGTTGTTAGTCAGGTAGAATCTGTCTTTCTTTCGTTGTTGTCTAGTTTATCGTTGTTGTTCGTTGAGTTGTTCTGTTGCCTGTGTCCATTGATCAGTGGGATAGCTGCCTACAATGTGAAAATGGCGCAGTCCCCAAAAATGGATAGATTGCAATTCCTTTTGCGCGTAGGTGTTAGACGTCATTGGAAGTCTGTAATAAATAGTAATTTGTTTGCTGAGTTATGACGTGGTTGTAAAGAATTGTTGAAAGTATTACCATGAATTAAAATGTCGCATTGTTAGATATGGGGAAATCTGGGTAAATTCGAAGGGAATCCCGTCATCCGTGAAAGTAAAGGGTTCATCGCAGTTGGATGGATTGAGACGAAGTGTACAGTGCGGACAAGCGTATGGATAATGAACAGGAATGAGGTTAAAGTATCTTTCTAGACAGAGTTCGTGTATGAAGAAATTACAGCAAGGAAGAGTGACGAGATTCCCTGCGATTTATGATCATGCTGCCTTCCATAGGTGTCTGTACAGGAAAACAATGGATTACTTACAACGTGGTGGCAGCAACTGGCGAAGGTCTCTCGGTAGCCTTCGTCTTCGTTCGGCTCTCTGAATTTGTCGACGTCGACTTGACCCTATTCAAGATGAAAATTGTTAAATTCATACCCTTTAATTTCCACATGTTTCCTAGGATTTTAACTGAAATATACACAGCAGATTAAGAACCTCCAGGCTGAAGAACCAATTCAGTCTGACAAATGAGACAGTTTCTTATGTGAAAAATGACTAAAGCTCAGAACACACAGGTACAGAGCAATTACTATACAATTGGGTTGTTAATATTTAGTGTGAATATTAGACCTTTCAGGGTCAATAGTTGACTAATTAAAACAAATTGTAGGAAATACACCATATCAGGAATAATTGTTTTTGCCCTGCAAATAAGAACCTGTTAAGAACGGCCTACTCATTTCTCACTAGATACCCAATACATAAGAACCATATGATTTCAGCCTGACATGGGGTTCTTATAATTATGCGGACTTTTAATGTACCCTATTTAAGGAATACGCCCGGGGAATTGCGTGACTACCATATAGTAGCATTAATTATAAGTTGACTCATACAAATTAAAATCGCACACCAATTAATGATCGGATATTTTATTTGAGGCTCTGAAGGATCAGAAAGGTTATAAAACTATATCATATTCAGGGACACATACCTGCCTGGCTCCTGCTGAGCTCAACGCATCTTTGTCTGTCTCGTTCACGCGGGTGTCTGTCTCGTTGTTCACGTTCTCTGTCTCGTTGTTCATTGCCTCTGTCTCGTTGTTCTTGTCTTTCCCATCTATCTTCTTCTTCCTCTCTGTCCAATCTTCTCTGCTCTTCGGCCTCTTGCCTCATCTCGTCCTCCACACTTTCCATGTCCACAACATGATCTACGAAGGAAATCAAATCATTTTAGAGTTATTCTTGGGGAGAGGGGATGAGGGTGTTCTATTGTTCTAGATATGCGAAACTCCCCACACACCCAGGGATACCCAATATAGTCATGAACAACAATTTATTTCTGAAAAACAGGGATACGATACTATAACTTAATAAACTATACAACAAGATAATAAAAAGAGCACTCACCATTACTTCTTGACATTCTTGTTAAACGATGATTACTTGTTAAACGATGATTGTGTAGATTTTTGTCTGTCATTCAATAGGCAATAGGTTAGAGAGTTATTGCTGACGCAGCGAGCGAGCCTGAAGCGAGCAAGGAAGCAATTCTAATTCATTCACATAGGCAGAAAAAATCTCGATTTTTACCCGGCATGCAGTTTCCAACATCATGCAATTCTCAAGAACCATCATGCAATTCTCAAGAACCATCATGCTTTTCGCGCCAACTCCCACATACGCTATGAAGCGAGTTGTTTTCCTGTTCAAGCTTTCGCGTTTCTGATCGGTAAATGTCGTGCCCAAAATCTGTGTCCCTAATTAATTTGTACATGTGTATGTCGTAAGCCCATCAGATACCGTATCTTGTGCTTTTCGTGGGAATTGTGTAGTTCAGAAGATCACCGTATTAAATACTATTCAAAACAAAGAAAGGTAGACTCGCCTAATAATTTGCATACTTGTCACTTGAAAACATTTCATAACTACAGTAGTCTAAGCTCTCCGGCACCAACTCTTATCCACAACTACTAACATTGCATTCACCGTCAGCATTCACTGCTGTTAGGTAGCCTAGTAAACATTTTAAAAACTACAACCAACAATCAATTTTCATCAGCTTACTTTTTAACTTAACTGTTTATTTCAGCACGATAATAATTAAAGCTAAACTAAGCTTGTGGGGTTGCGCGCGCTTTGTGTATCCACGTGATTATATGACAGTCGTATCTTATGCTAAAAGTGCCTGATTTGTAACACTGTTCAATACTGACAACTTTGAATTTATGAACAATATTTTCGCTGCAACAATTTATTATCCATTGCAAAGCTGACTCCAGGTAGTCAATACTGTAAATTATGTTCAAACATGTTCAAAATTAAAATCTGATGACTTTTATCTAATTATTAAGTATATTTAGTGCTCGTTTTCACATGCAAGTTGGACATAGCAAAAACAGGAATATGATTCATTCAACAAAAGAAGAAGAAGAAGAAAAGGATTTACCTTGTTGCCTTCTCGCAGTGCTATGGACGTCTGGTGATTGTAGTCTGCTTTACGCATAATAGCGCATGTTTGCTTGCTCAGCCTGTACGAAAAATTACACCGTAAATGTGAAAGAGTATATGATTAATTCAACAAAAGAAGAAGAAGAAGAAAATGATTTACCTTGTTGCCTTCTCGCAGTGCTATGGACGTCTGGTGATTGTAGTCTGCTTTACGCGTAATAGCGCATGTTTGCTTGCTCAGCCCGTACGAAAAATTACACCGTAAATGTGACCCAAAATTGGGCTATAAATTCGAACAATACACTGACCCTATTGAGCCAAAAGCGAACTTAAAATGTACAGCCAAAACCCAGCCAAAAGTAACCTCTCACGAACCTAAATGATTGAGCCTAATTTGAAGGTAAAATGAGCCTAAATTACGACCTTAAAATGCAGCCAAAATTGCTCTCTCAGTTAGGCCACAATTAGGTTGTTATTTACGCTTCAATGAGGTTACCCTTAGGACCTATACAGACCAGTAATTTGATACATACTTAGATAAAAATGACAATGAAAGCAGAACATAAAACAGCACACAGTGCTAAGCATATGTACTTTATTAAAAAAATAGATGTTATTCTTTGATTATATTAATTACACTAGATATAGATTACACTGTCCCCATTTAAAAAAAACTTAGCAGCTATGTTTTAACTTAGTCCTGGCATATGTTACTTGCTGTGTAACTGCTTGGTTGATTTCCTTTTCTGATGACTGGTCCGAGCACAAAAGATGTCTCGTATATGCCCATATCATTGCTTGGAACCACAGTCAATCTTCTTTTTAACTTATAAACGCAGCCTGGGAATAGAGAAGTCAATTGGAAACGTTGACCGATACGAAACGGACTCTGACACGCCTTTCCACTATCTATATGTACATAGACTATGCTATCGTGAAAAAGAACCATTAGTTACTGACATTAAAACTCCAAATATTCAGAGCTGGTTTCTTATCGCTTCAACCCCAAAGTGTATCGAGTTGGGGTGACAAATTAACATCAACTATCGTTCGTTCTGAACATGATAGAAAATACACACATTTCTTGTCGAAATACTATCACCCCTCGTTTACTACACCCAAGCACAAGGGATGTCTCGTATATGCCCATATCATTGCTTGGGACCACAGTCAAACTTCTTTTTAACTTATAAACGCAGCCTGGGAATAGAGAAGTCAGTTGGAAACGTTGACCGATACGAAACGGACTCTGACACGCCTTTCCACTATCTATATGTACATAGACTATGCTATCGTGAAAAAGAACCATTAGTTACTGACATTAAAACTCCAAATATTCAGAGCTGGTTTCTTATCGCTTCAACCCCAAAGTGCATCGAGTTGGGGTGACAAATTAACATCAACTATCGTTCGTTCTGAGCATGATAGAAAATACACACATTTCTTGTCGAAATACTATCACCCCTCGTTTACTACACCCAAGCACAAGGGATGTCTCGTATATGCCCATATCATTGCTTGGGACCACAGTCAAACTTCTTTTTAACTTATAAACGCAGCCTGGGAATAGAGAAGTCAGTTGGAAACGTTGACCGATACGAAACGGACTCTCACACGCCTTCCCCTATCTATATGTACATATACTATGCTATCCTGAAAAAGAACCATTAGTTACTGACATTAAAACTCCAAATATTCAGAGCTGGTTTCTTATCGCTTCAACCCCAAAGTGTATCGAGTTGGGGTGACAAATTAACATCAACTATCGTTCGTTCTGAGCATGATAGAAAATACACACATTTCTTGTCGAAATCCTATCACCCCTCGTTTACTACACCCAAGCACAAGGGATGTATCGTATATGCCCATATCATTGCTTGGGACCACAGTCAATCTTCTTTTTAACTTATAAACGCAGCCTGGGAATAGAGAAGTCAGTTGGAAACGTTGACCGATACGAAACGGACTCTGACACGCCTTTCCACTATCTATATGTACATATACTATGCTATCCTGAAAAAGAACCATTAGTTACTGACATTAAAACTCCAAATATTCAGAGCTGGTTTCTTATCGCTACATACCCATATAGCATATATAGGGGAGTGCAATCCCCCCCCCCCCCCCCCCCCCAAAATGCATTGGGACGTCGTCCCTTCTCACAAAAATAACTTTTGTCGTCTCCTTTGGCCTTGGAGTAGCGTTTCGCCATACTTTCAGGGCCGCGCTGTGGCTGATTTTATGGAGCTGTTGGTATGTTGTTATACCACCGTCTTTCTGAAATAAAAAGCAAACCATATTATTCAGTTTTTAGTCCCGTTAATTACCGTTGATTTCATTCTGATTTCATTCTGCAATTAGTAATCATAGGCCTATAATAAATTAAAGGCTCGGATGAAATCGACATGAACAAATAGCGCTACGAGGACTAGCCCCCCCTGCAGATCATTTTAGACGACGTGACGCACCGCCGAGGAGAAAGAACACCTACAACGATCTGCGGGGGAAGCTATACGACGACATGTCAGTACTTTTAAAGTCATGTTTTAGTTGTTATGTATATTAAAACTGGAAATATATCTTATATAAAAATGATTGTGGGCTCGCCTGGACTAACCAGACATACACCATATTTGAAATTAGAGACATGAAACTCCTGTCCCCAGTACATGAAAGCCCTATTAGCGCTAATGGACCATTTAAAAAAATTATATTCAGCCGATCCTGTAGTCCCCTACGCAGACGTTCTTAGAGGAGGAAAGCGCTGCGTGACGATCCTAAGAACGTCTTTGTAGGAGGCATAGGCTACTGATCCTGGAACCAGGCGGGAAACATCCAAACAGTGAAACTTTTTACATCACAATCTTTTTCTTTTACATGAAACTGTTTACGTTGGATTGATGCAGTAGGCGATTTAGATGATAATTGCAAATACCGATTTCAAAAAAACGTTTAAAAAAGAATCCGACTGTATCTCAAAGCAGCGATAATTGCGAAAGTTGAAATCAAGAGCTGCGATAAACGGCGCGGAAAATTAACCATTGCAGGAGGTTGCAGGCAACGCAAAGCCGGCCTGCTATCTTTACGAAAACTGCTACAAAAACTAACGTTTTGGCCAAAAAGGATGGCCACAGCGGCCTCATGCAGATGGACACTTTTCATTTCTACCTTCTTTATACTCATCTTCAGTGGCAAACCGTATTGTAGTAATATTCCTGTAAACGAAATGATTCAGATTGAATATCTTTAGTTTGACCAATTAACTACGTAATATAAAAGCTGGTTAAAGTAGAGCTGTCAGAATTATGTCCAAAGATGTGATTTAATACTTGACCCAGCTCAGAATTCGACTTCCGCCAAATGTCTCTATTCTATTTGAATGACCCCACCGGGCGATTCACCTGGTAATCAAGCTGCCTTCCATAGGTGTCTGTACAGGAAAACAATTGATTACTTACAACGTGGTGGCAGCAACTGGCGAAGGTCTCTTGGTAGCCTTCGTCTTCGTTCGGCTCTCTGAATTTGTCGACGTCGGCTTGACCCTATTAAAGATGAAAACTGAAATATACACAGCAGATTAAGAACCTCCAGGCTGAAGAACCAGTTCAGTCTGACAAATGAGACAGTTTCTTATGTGCAAAATGACTAAAGCTCAGAACACCCAGGTACAGAGCAATTACTATACAATTGGGTTGTTAATATTTAGTGTGAATATTAGACCTTTCAGGGTCAATAGTTGACTAATTAAAACAAATTGTAGGAAATACACCATATCAGGAATACTTGTTTTTGCCCTGCAAATAAGAACCTGTTAAGAACGGCCTACTCATTTCTCACTAGATACCCAATACATAAGAACCATATGATTTCAGCCTGACATGGGGTTCTTATAATTATGCGGATTTTTAATGTACCCTATTTAAGGAATACGCCCGGGGAATTGCGTGACTACCATATAGTAGCATTAATTATAGGTTGACTCATACAAATTAAAATCGCACACCAATTAATGATCGAATATTTTATTTGAGGCTCTGAAGGATCAGAAAGGTTATGAAAGTATATCATATTCAGGGACACATACCTGCCTGGCTCCTGCTGAGCTCGATGCATCTTTGTCTGTCTCGTTGTTCACGCGGGTGTCTGTCTCGTTGTTCACGTTCTCTATCTCGTTGTTCATTGTATCTGTCTCGTTGTTCTTGTCTTTCCCGTCTATCTTCTTCTCTGTCCAGTCTTCTTTGCTCTTCGGCCTCTTGCCTCAACTCGTCCTCCACACTTTCCATGTCCACAACATGATCTACGAAGGAAATCAAATCATTTTAGAGTTATTCTTGGGGAGAGGGGATGAGGGTGTTCTATTGTTCTAGATATGCGAAACTCCCCACACACCCAGGGATACCCAATATAGTCATGAACAACAATTTATTTCTGAAAAGCAGGGATACGATACTATAACTTAATCAACTATACAACAAGATCATAAAAAGAGTACTCACCATTACTTCTTGACATTCTTGTTAAACAATGATTTCTTGTTAAACAATGATTGTGTAGATTATTATCTGTCATTCAATAGGTTAGATAAGAACCTGTTAAGAACGGCCTACTCAGCTTGATTTCTCACTAGACACCCAATATATAAGAACCATTTCAGCCTGACTTGGAAAAATAGGGGTTCTTCTATTTTTGATTTTCAATGTACCTTATTTAAGGAATACGCGTCGGGGAAGTGACTACTATAGTAGCATTAATTATAAGTTGACTCATACAAATTAATTTTTTTGAAGGATCATCAAGGTTATAAAACTATATCATATTCAGGGGCACATACCTGCCTGGCTCCTACTGAGCTCGACGGAGCGTCTTTGTTCTTGGTGTCTGTCTCGCCGTCTTTGCCGTTCTTGGTGCCTGTGAGTGTCTCGTCTTTGTTCGTGGTGTCGACTGTCTTGTCTTTGTTCGTGTTGTCTTTCACGTCTCTGTTCTTCTACGGCTCTGTCCAGTCGTCTATGTTCTTCCTCTTCCCTCATCTCCTCCTCGATATTTTCCTGTTCACAACATGATCTACGAAGGAAATCAAATCATTTTAGAGTTATTCTTGGGGAGAGGGGAGGAGGGTGTTCTATTGTTTTAGATATGCGAAACTCCCCACACTCCCATGGATACCCAATATCAGTCATGAACAACGATTTATTTCTGAAAAGCAGGGATACGATACTATAACTTAATCAACTACAACAAGATAATAAAAAGAGATGAAATTTCACTCACCATTACTTCTTGGATACTGCGACATTGACGCCTTTTATTGTGTAGATTATTATCTGTCATTCAATAGGTTAGAGAGTTATAAACATTTAAAAAACTACAATCAACCAACAATTTTCATCAGCTTAATTTTTAACTTAACCGTTTATTTCAGCACGATAATAATTAAAGCTAAACTAAGCTTAATTGTGGGGTTGCGCGCGCTTTGTGTGGTTCCAAGATGTGAACGATGTGCATCGTTTCTAAAGTGGCTAACTCTGTTGGTCCCTTACCGCTAAGTTGTCGAGCTTGGCGTAACCACTCTGCAGGTGGAAAGGTCCATTCGAAAGGACTCAGAGTGATGAACAGAGTCGGATAACCGAACTGTTGCAATGCGTCAATGAGAAATCTGTGGTGCCACCGCCAATACTCGATGCTGAATGTTTTAGAATCGAGAGAAGTTGCCGGAGATCGTTGAGAACCGGCACAAGAAGATATAGCTCCAGAAACAGTATTGAAGAGCCATCGATCGTATACAAATTGAAGTGCTTCGTAGTCCAAGGAATAATCTAAGATTTCAGAATATACCTTGTTCATGAAAGATACTTTCGAACTCAAACGATTGGTATTACCGCTGAAACGTGTCTCACACTATGAGTGGTGAGGATATAGATGTGGCCAAAGGGCGCACTCTATTCCGTTGTTCTCTCTGTAGTCGTACAGATTGAGCAACTGCTCACGGGGAAGATACGTTTCACGAAGTTCAACAAAGTGTTTGTAGCGAGAAGAATCGTTAGTCATTAAATAGCGATATGCTAGCGCACAGCGAAATCCGAGAGGATGGATCAGTTAGCAGGTCGATCTTTTCCAAGACTGACAACACAGACCACGACACTCGACAGAAGCCGTTTTTTTGTCGGTATCCATGTTGTAATCTGGTGAAATCTGCGGTGTGGAGATTGAAAGGTCGTAGAGTTATAATGTCGTTAGGTGTTAGCGAGCGTAAAGAAAAGGGAATGTTGTTGAACTTCGGAATTAGGTAGCGATCTTTTGAACTTCTACAACCAGTCGCGAGTTTTCGTTTAGGTACGTTGTTGTTCTTGTAGGATGGAAGAAGATTGTTTTTTTTTTATCAACATTTTACACGAGTCGCAGTACGTCCAGGATGAATACTTAGCCCAGAAAGATAAATCGCGCGCGACTGTCAAATAGTTGTAGTCTTGTCTGTCTGTCTGTTTCTAGAAGGTTGTTAGTCAGGTAGAATCTGTCTTTCTTTCGTTGTTGTCTAGTTTGTCGTTGTTGTTCGTTGAGTTCTGTTGCCTGTGTCCATTGATCAGTGGGATAGCTGCCTACAATGTGAAAATGGCGCAGTCCCCAAAAATGGATAGATTGCAATTCCTTTTGCGCGTAGGTGTTAGACGTCATTGAAAGTCTGTAATAAATAGTAATTTGTTGGCCGAGTTATGACGTGGTTGTAAAGAATTGTTGAAAGTCTTACCATGAATTATAATGTCGCATTGTTAGATATGCGGAAATCTGGGTAAATTCGGAAGGGAATCCCGTCATCGGTGAAAGTAAAGGGTTCATCGCAGTTGGATGGATTGAGACGAAGTGTACAGTGTGGACAAGCGTATGGATAATGAACAGGAATGAGGTTAAAGAATCTTTCTAGACAAAGTTCGTGTATGAAGAAATTACAGCAAGGAAGAGTGAAGAGATTCCGTGCGATTTTTGATCATGCTGCCTTACATAGGTGTCTGTACAGGAACACAATTGATTACTTACAGCGTGGTGGCAGCAACTGGCGAAGGTCTCTTGGTAGCCTTCGTCTTCGTTCGGCTCTCTGAATTTGTTGACTTCAGCTTGACCCTATTAAAGATGAAAATTGTTAAATTCATACCCTTTAATTTCCACATGTTTTCTAGGATTTTAACTGAAATATACAGTTATTAGATTATAAAGTTATTAGATTAAGAACCTCCAGGCTGAAGAACCAGTTCAGTCTGACAAATGAGACAGTTTCTTATGTGCAAAATGACTAAAGCTCAGAACACCCAGGTACAGAGCAATTACTATACAATTGGGTTGTTAATATTTAGTGTGAATATTAGACCTTTCAGGGTCAATAGTTGACTAATTAAAACAAATTGTAGGAAATACACCATATCAGGAATACTTGTTTTTGCCCTGCAAATAAGAACCTGTTAAGAACGGCCTACTCATTTCTCACTAGATACCCAATACATAAGAACCATATGATTTCAGCCTGACATGGGGTTCTTATAATTATGCGGACTTTTAATGTACCCTATTTAAGGAATACGCCCGGGGAATTGCGTGACTACCATATAGTAGCATTAATTATAGGTTGACTCATACAAATTAAAATCGCACACCAATTAATGATCGGATATTTTATTTGAGGCTCTGAAAGATCAGAAAGGTTATAAAAGTATATCATATTCAGGGACACATACCTGCCTGGCTCCTGCTGAGCTCGATGCATCTTTGTCTGTCTCGTTGTTCACGCGGGTGTCTGTCTCGTTGTTCACGTTCTCTGTCTCGTTGTTCATTGTCTCTGTCTCGTTGTTCTTGTCTTTCCCGTCTATCTTCTTCTCTGTCCAGTCTTCTTTGCTCTTCGGCCTCTTGCCTCATCTCGTCCTCCACACTTTCCATGTCCACAACATGATCTACGAAGGAAATCAAATCATTTTAGAGTTATTCTTGGGGAGAGGGGATGAGGGTGTTCTATTGTTCTAGATATGCGAAACTCCCCACACACCCAGGGATACCCAATATAGTCATGAACAACAATTTATTTCTGAAAAGCAGGGATACGATACTATAACTTAATCAACTATACAACAAGATCATAAAAAGAGTACTCACCATTACTTCTTGACATTCTTGTTAAACGATGATTGTGTAGATTATTATCTGTCATTCAATAGGTTAGAGAGTTATAAACATTTTAAAAATTACAATCAACCAACAATTTTCATCAGCTTACTTTTTAACTTAACCGTTTATTTCAGCACGATAATAATTAAAGCTAAACTAAGGTTAATTGTGAGGTTGCGCGCGCTTTGTGTATCCACGTGGACATTACCGTATGACAGATTATTTGACAGTCGTATCTTATGCTAAAAGTGCCTGATTTGTAACACTGATCATTACTGACAACTTTGAATTGAACACAAATATTTTCGCTGCAACAATTTATGATCATGCTGCCTTCCATAGGTGTCTGTACAGGAAAACAATTGATTACTTACAAGTGGCGGCAGCAACTGGCGAAGGTCTCTTGGCAGCCTTTGTCTTCCTTCTCTAGATCTAATTCGACGTCGGCTTGACCCTATTAAAGATGACAATTGTTAAATTCATACCCTTTCCACATGTTTCGAAGGATTGTAAGTGAAATATACACAGCAGATAAAAACCTCCAGACAGAGCAATTACTCTACAGGTTGTTTTTAAAATGTTTAGTGTGAATATTAGACCTTTCAGGGTCAATAGTTGACTAATTAAAATTAATTGTAAGGAAATACACCATATCAGGAATAATTGTTTTTGCCCTGCAAATAAGAACCTGTTAAGAACGGCCTACTCAGCTTGATTTCTCACTAGACACCCAATATATAAGAACCATTTCAGCCTGACTTGGAAAAATAGGGGTTCTTCTATGCGGATTTTCAATGTACCCTATTTAAGGAATACGCGTCGGGGAAGTGACTACTATAGTAGCATTAATTATAAGTTGACTCATACAAATTAATTTTTTTGAAGGATCATCAAGGTTATAAAACTATATCATATTCAGGGGCACATACCTGCCTGTCTTCTACTGAGCTTGACGGAGCGTCTTTGTTCTTGGTGTCTGTCTCGCCGTCTTTGCCGTTCTTGGTGTCTGTGAGTGTCTCGTCTTTGTTCGTGGTGTCGACTGTCTCGTCTTTTGTTTTGTTTTTGTTTGCGCGCGCTATTTGTTTACAACGTAATAGCCGTTAGTTTTGACGAATTACTACCATTTTACACCCTGAAGATGGGCCATGTGTCCGAAAGCTTGGTTTTAAAATAAAAATGTTTTGGTTGAAGAAACAAACAAACTCATCATGTCTCGTCTTTGTTCGTGTTGTCTTTCACGTCTCTGTTCTTCTACGGCTCTGTCCCGTCGTCTATGTTCTTCTTCTTCCCTCATCTCCTCCTCGATATTTTCCATGTTCACAACATGATCTACGAAGGAAATCAAATCATTTTAGAGTTATTCTTGGGGAGAGGGGATGAGGGTGTTCCATTGTTCTAGATGTGCGAAACTCCCCACACTCCCATAGATACCCAATATCAGTCATGAACAACGATTTATTTCTGAAAAGCAGGGATACGATACTATAACTTAATCAACTACAACAAGATAATAAAAAGAGATGAAATTTCACTCACCATTACTTCTTGGATACTGCGACATTGACGCCTTTTATTGTGTAGATTATTATCTGTCATCCAATACCTTATGTCACGAATGTATTTGGGCACATTTGTTTATTTAGTACTCCTTAGAGGATAATCGAAAATAGCTAAGTTATTCATAAGTAAATGTCTGTAAAGAATGTATAACGTTATATAACTTCTTTTGTATGGTTACATCACCGCGTCTATCTACATGTATATAAGCGCTCGAAGCAGCATAGATTAGCAGAGACGAAAACTCAACGACAAAAGAAACAGAGTCTATATAGAGAAACGTTTTCCAAAAGTAAAGCATGTGTCTTGAAACATAAAATAAAATATCGGTAGTTGTGACATATTTCCTTTCCAGAACAACAAAAAATAAGGCATAATATTATTGTAAAATTTATTGTGCACTTGCAACTTAACAGAAGTACAGTCAAACCTGTATATAGCAACCCTGTATTAAGTGACCACCCTGAATTAAGCAGCCAGTAGTAAAAGTCCCAGTCAAATACTGTAAACTTTACCTAGGTATAAAGCGACAACCTAGGGTGGCAGCTTAATACAGGTTTGAGTACCGTATTCACCGGCGTATAATTAGCCGCACACGCTGAAAGCTGCACCCCGGGTTTGGCAATGCAAATTTCTCCAAGATAAGCCGCAACCCCGCAATTTTCTGGAAATAATGTGGTTTATACGCCGGTGAATACGGTATATTGAAAACTAATCCTGTCATAGGAATTTGTTTTTGCTTTTTGAATTGGAAAAGTCATTTTTCGAATGAAATTTTTACTCCTTTTTTTGACTCAGTGATGAGTATTTAGTCATGAGTTAATAGAGAGATTTAGCAAACACGGCACGATGATGAATATATCATATTTGGTCATTGCATGATTACGTACAGTGACAACATCGCAACATCAAGTTCACAACGCCATTTCACTTGTTTTCACGTCCTCTTCATGACGTTGAGGCATCAGTCATTTTCACAGTTATTCGTCAGCGCGCTCGCCATCCTCTTTCACATCACGTCATGTTTGCTAAATCTCTAATGTTTACTTATTAATATCTTACATTAGCCAGACTGTACACTATTGAAATTAAGGTGACTTACATGTACATGTAAGTCACTATAATTGCAATTTTGTCCAATGCGCATGCTCTTGCACAACTCTGATCCGAAAATTGCTAGGAAGATTTTCAATTAAGAATTTAAATGGTTTTAGACATTTTCTTGTCATGCAAAGCCTCTATTTAGGAAAAGCTTTTGTATTAAGTTATACAGTCACTATGATTCATTCAAACTTAAGCTAATTTCCATTCTTACCCCATTAAAAAGAGCCTGCACCACTTCAGCCACATAATTTGGTGAGGTGGGGTCATCCCATGCAAAAGGTATGTTGTGTAATGTAGTCATCTGTAAAGCCTTTTTACCTGTATAATCTAATGAGAGATATCACATAAGTGCACATATATGCAGATGGACATCAAGAGTTTAATCCTCAGGTAGGTCCTTACACTGTGACCATTGTGCCCCTTAAGGTATCAGGGTACCCCAAAAACCTATCAAAAGACCGGTTTCGATTTTTTTTGACAATCAAATATAATTGAATATTATCTATCATTTCCAACAATCAGAATCTAAAAATATTTTTTCCCTAAAAAGTTAGAATCAAAAAACGAATTTTGGATTTCATTTGATGCAAAAAGATGTTGACAAGCAAGCTGTCAACAACACTCACGCAACAGACTTTCCAAAGATTAAAGTGCACCTAACCCCTGTGAGATTGTTTTAAAAATCTATTCAATATAAGCTGAATAGTTGTTGGGTTCAGTATTTTGTGATTTGAACCTTGCGTTTATGAGTTATAGAGGTTTGAAATCTCAATATGCAAATTTGATGACGTCTACCCAGGAATTTGCCATAACTTATTTAGACTTTTTCAAGAAGAACTTATTTTTTGAAATGGGCAAAAAAGTTATAAAATCATTTAGAAAGACTGTGAAAATATTCTGTAAGTTTACAAATGTCAATAATCAGCACAAGGGCGTTTTTGTATAATAAATGATTCCTGGGTAGACGTCATCAAATTTGCATATTGAGATTTCAAACCTCTAAAACTCATAAACGCAAGGTTCAAATCACAAAATACTGAACCCAACAACTATTCAGCTTATATTAAAAAGATTTTTAAAACAATCTCACAGGGGTTAGGTGCACTTTAAGATGCGAAGAAAGTATCCAAAAATCGTAACTGCTCACTCAAAATATCCTTGAATAACGATGCCAAACCACTCACGGTCAAAATGCTCGTATTTCCCGCCAGCAGTAACTTTGTTTTCCTGCCATGTTGTGTTAGGTACTGTAAGGCGATCTTGTTTTGAATGCCATTCATATGTCATCAGGTATTGGATCACATATTTGTGGTGGATTATAGTCGCTTGTGCAAACAAAGCCGCCACTTGACTTGAAAAACAGTTTGGGCTTTTTCTCATAGAGCAAATTAACGAAAATACGGGTGTTATTTTGAGCTCCTAAACAAACGGGTTTTATTCGATTCAACTGAGATTTTTAGGACTTCATCTCTGATTATCATTGTGTCTCCGATTTTTGATATTTTAGTGATTTCATGAGTTATTAACTGATTAGTAAAAAACAATGTATAAAAAAGCAACGGGGAAACGTATCGATAAACGGAGACACGGTTTTGATAATTGATATCTCTAGAGTGCATAAAGATAATGATCTTGAATTTCCGATAAAATGCGGTTGTCTGGGACCTCGCCGTACAACGCTATATGAAAATTCGTTGATCTCGACTTATATTTAAAACGCGTATGTACTTTTTGTTAATAGACCATTAGTTGGAATCTCCATTTATTTAGCTTTCAGAAAATGTATACTTTATTGGGGTTTTAATGGACGGATTCTGTGTTAAAGCGACTTGAATGCATACCGGTCGGTAGGGGTACCCTGATACCTTAAAGCATATGGCAACAGGTCTTTTAATTTGTCTCCCAAAAATAAATTAATTTTGAAAGAAACAATATTTTATGTCTAACAAACACTACTATATACCACTTATTGTACTTCCTGTGGTACACCAATAAGAGGCCAATGGAGGTACATGCAGGACTTGGCTGAGTTTGACGATGGTCAGCATTTAAAGTGTATACGATGCAAACAATTTTCTTTTGAAAATTGATTACATATGAAGTGAATAGTGGGATGGTTCAGTATTTTGTGATTTGAGCTTCGCATTTGCAAGTTATAAAGGTTTGAAATCGTGATATGCTAATTTGGTGACATCAGATTGTTGTTAATTTATTATACAAAAGCGACATTGTGCAAATTATTGACATTTTTAATCTGGCAAAAACATTTCTACAACTTATTATGTACATGATGTTAAACGTTTTTTTCTATTTTAGAAAAGAGTACTGCTTCAAAAACTAAAACTAAAATTTAAAAAACAATCTGACTTCACCAAATTAGCATATCACGATTTCAATCCTTTATACATGTATAACTCACAAATGCGAAGCCCAATTAAATCACAAAATACTGAAACATCCCCCTATATTCACTTCATATGTACATGTAATCGATTATAAAGGAAACTTTTTTGTGTCATAAACGCTTTGAATTAATAATTTAAATATACTCAATATGACCTACCTCTGACCTGTTTTTCACCAAACAGGGACATACATGCCTTGAGGGCTGTCGATTTGCCTGTTTCCGTATCTCCCGTCAACAGGACAATCGGGCAGGGCATATTTCTCTTGGTCATTTCACCATAACCAAGAGACGTCACTGCCCCCCCCCCCCCCCCCCCCCGATTGCCATGCATGCTGACGGGAAATTATTTGCCATAAGCTCTTTGAGAATGTTTACAAGCCTTGTAAATGTTTACAAGCCCAACAGAGGTAAAAGGTTCGGAGATGTTTGTTGATGCTTGTCCTACAATTTGAAGCCAAAAAGTAAATGTCAGCTACTGTTTCAGAGGAGATTTTTTACGAACGCGCGTATTGAGCGCCAAAAACCAATAGCATGGAGAATACGTTTTGTACAAGGCTAAAACTGCTTTAGCAAAGAGTTCAAGTTATTTGGGATGGTGTTTTACCGGTAAAAGTGAAATTAGAGTGTTAATCCAAAGTGAAAATTTGATTTGAAAACTGTCCACATGGGCTAGATCTGTATATTTGCTAGTATTGCTGATGTTTTTCCCTGAATTAGCTCAAATTTGAAACAAAAAGCAGGAAAATGGCTTTGTACAACGCTAAAACAGCTATAAACAGCCAATTTACTTTGTTTTTAATAGTGTGTGCTTAGTTAAAATAAAATTAGAGTGTTAATCCAAAGCGAAAATCGAAAGTCTAACTGTTCTTTTCGCGGATATTACGCGATGTTCAAATAAATATCCTCTTAATTGGAATTAATAATTTCTCTAACCAGCTAATTAATTACATCAAATCAACTTACTTTTGCTATCAATCAAACAGACAAGTGGTTCTTGTAGGACACATCTGTTTTTTACATCAATCTGTAGTTGTTCATTGATGACAAACACATCCCCATCATTTTGCCAAGAAGGAAACTAAAAGAGGAGATATATAAGGCACATCAATATCTGTTAAGTCACAAATCATACCTTATATTAGGTCGTGATACCCCATGAGATGGTTTCAAATACATTAATACATTGTGGATGTTGCCTCAATTCATACTAAACAAAACATTCAACAATGTCACATCAGTGTATCTCAATTACTATAACTATAAAAGTTATGGCATTCCATCTCCACCAAAATTCATGTTTTGATTTCAAAGTTCTTGATTTGTATTTTCCCAACGTACATAGTCGATGGAACATAATTTCAATTGAAATCCATGAATTGAGTTTGATTGCATCATCATATAAATTATACTTCATTAAAGTGCTACTTGGACGAAAATCAGTCAAAATTTAAAATGAGCTGTAATTTTGCTGAAGTAATTTTGAACGAGTTAAAATGTTAATTGCTTTCATATTCGAACGAGAAGTACTGTTTTTCTTACGATTTAAGGATGGATTGGGTTGAGTAAATGACGTCATTTACTCAATTCATCCTTAAATCGTAAGAAAAACAGTACTTCCTAATATTTCCTCGAGTCCTAACAACACAGTACACACTGTGCGGGGGCAGGTCCAAGCCCACAACTCACTTTATTCCATCAAATAAATTAAACTTGCATCACGCAAGCAAGGACCACATCACGGTGACACTTCACAACATATATACCCTAATTTACATAACTCGTTCCAGGACCTCTCGTCCATGTAGGAAATCATTTCCCTCTCCATTACCAACTCTCTATGATGGTTGTCCATTACAAGAGAAATATATTTCTCGTTTGAATATGTTAATGCCAAACAGTTATTAATAGGTCGTTCAAAATTACTTCAGCAAAATTACAGCTCATTTTTAATTTTGACTGATTTTTGTCCAAGTAGCACTTTAATATCAGAGACCCTAACTCATTCCATAAATTTACCTTTGATACCACTTTTTTAATTATTGGTCCAGAGTCTCCAGTGTCTCCAGTGTATAAGTTTTCGTCAAAAACATTTGACAGGCCAAAGAGATAGATGGCCAGGTCCACTGAACCTGACGCATCTTTTGGTACCTTGTACCACAGTGAATTCTGAGCTGCATGTTGCAGTGCAGAAAACACAGCGTGTGAGCTGCAAAGGTGTTGCATCGACAATGCACATTTCCTAAAGAGCAAGATAAATACACATAGTTTATAAGGCCGGTCATTCCACAGTATTATATCTCTTAATTCATTTTCTAGAAAGTGACATTAAATATTATTGAATTGCAACATAAATATAAGGCAAGAGTCGGTATTGTTTCTCATGTGGGTGTCATCATGGTTACATAATTAAGTTAAGAATATACTGAAGAAGTTGTTTATTCAATAGTTCTGGATGTGGTTGAAAACAACTGAAAGAGCTATGAATGCTTTGTAAATCTATCTGCCGTTTTCATGGTGTGACTTCACATGGAATGCTTTTATGGTGATCGGAAAATATTTTGGCAATATTTGCCATCAGTAATAAACAAACATAACAAATAGAATCTGCAAGGGAGATTTTGGCCAAGTGGTATGAAAAGCATCTGTGGCTCATTTGCATAATTTGAATATGTCGAAACCTTATGAGTTTCTGGTAAAGGTCCATTCAATATCTCATTCCCCTCATACTGTTTACAATACTTAATGCTATTGAATTTCACTTTGGAGTGACAGGTGATTCAGATACTTAATGCTGTCATGCCACTCCTGTGTCACATAATCTGACAAACTCTGACAACTTATGAAAGCTGTCGCACCAAAAAAAGGATCATTGATTTTATAAGACACCTGACTCTTCTGCCAAACTTTTTAGTTCCGTAATGTCACATGGCAGGGGTGTCTTATGAAACAGGCCTATAGTTGAGTTGTGGCTGTTTTATAATATAGTGTCAATGAGCAAAAATGTTGACTGTATATTAGGCAAAAGGTAATTCAAGGATTATGCTTAAAATATCATACCAGTCTCTTTGATGTCCATGCACCTGAACCTTGATAACAAATATGTATACTCTCAAATGGTCGTCCTCAAATCGTCCGGTCACAGTTGCCACGAAGTTTGTAATTTTTACAATTCTACTCTGTCTTTGGTCTTTGTATACCAATCCATTTTCTTTCTCAAAAAGACCTACAGGTGGTGGAGGTTTCTGTAAGATTAGTTTAAAAAATAATTATCAATACATTTGATTATAAAATTTAGCGATAAAAAGGTAAAAAGGACATTATTTACACGGAGAACGACGACGTTTCGACGTTGGCTTAACGTCATTATCAAGTCAAAAAGGGAAAATATTTACAAACTATATATAGGAATGAGAACAATGAAAGAATTATAAACAATAAAACAATGATAAAATAAACAAAATCAAGAAACAAAGTCAAATGAAAAGTTTTGCACGGATGGAGTCCGTTTGTACATTTAAACTAGGTTTGATGTTCTTGATAAAAAGCATTTCATAAACAAGGCAGTCCCATTTGTTTTTGCATTTCTTCAGAACTTGAAAATTTCTGGCTCCCAAAATGAATTTTATCCTGCGAAGCAACATGACATTTGGCGCCAAAATGTGAGTCTTCACTATCGTGGCCAGCGGATACACAGGGATCCCGATTTTAAATGCGTGGATTTTAATATTTTAGTATTTTTTTACTATTTAGAATCATTATATTTTAATGATTCTCAAGTTTTAGGTTATTTATTCAGTACTGAAAAATGTCACTTACCTCATCCAAAGTTCCTCCGTATGGTGAACCATTCCCACATTTCCCTGCTGGTCTTTTTCTTCCCCCCAACCGGAATTCATCCAATGAACTTTCTGGAAGCTCACACCTTAACGATAACAACAATAATAAGAATAATATTTAGCGGGCTTTGTCAGAAAAACATAAATCAACTCTCCCATGTAATGTCTCTGTACAAGATCAATAATCTAAAGTACTCGTTATAATATAATATAATACCTAATTGCATATTCGTTGTCAGGTAAAAAAGATGAAATCATTAATGTTTTCATATATTCAAAATATATGAACTCTTCAACTCAGCCAAAATTTGATCGATTTAATTTTCCAGAATTCATTCAGTTGATAGCCTTAATTCACGATTTTCACTCAGTAAGACCAACAACCATTATGCAATTAGGTATAGTTAGTACAATACTTTTCAATACCTTCGCCTTCCACAGTTTTCTTCTTGTGACTATACGCGTTTTTCATTGATGTCTTGAAGTCCAAAAAGAGGGCTTGGTCCATATTCTCTACCACGAGCGGTTTCTTCAAGTTCGCCTGGCGCACTATAGTCATCCAGTCAGCTGGGAGGCTTGCTTTCTTTTCTCAATTTGTGCGAAATCGGTGTCATTGGGGAGAAAGGTGTGCCCACGGGTGAGAAATTTATGATTGATCACCTTGGAACACACCATTTCTCACCAATTCACTCAACATTCCAATGACCACGAGCCAATCAGATTGCGAGATTTTGCTCTGTTATTTAAAAAAAGAGTACATACAACTCAAACCATCTTCAATTTGTTAATATCAGCGCGTGCTACATGTATGTCAGATTGTGTAAACATTTTAATGTTTAATAAAAGCAATAAACATTTAAAAAACAATAAGGTTGCGAAGTCCGATCGAAGGTTAGGTTTAGGTCTGGAATAGGTCACAAAACCTCTATCACTCGTTATAGTGTGATTTGAAAGGACCATTTGAAAGTCACGTCAAATCAGGTCAAATCAATCCAAAACTTCACACCTATTTTTGATATCCAAGAAGTCGGAAACACGCAGAATAACATAGCGTGTTGCAGTGAACGCGATAAACCAGTAACAAGAAATCGAACTCAGTACAAGGCGCGGCGGAATTGTTGTGACAAGCGTGTCGTACTATTTGAAATATCGCTGTTGAATCTATATGAAGAGTATATAAACTTGAACTGTTGACTAATACTATATTTTCTTTGTGGTAAATCGTTTTACATCGACAAATGGAGCCGGTAAATTTAACTGTACAGTCAGTCACTTACTGTCAAAAGCTAGGTTTAATAATCAACTTGATATTTGAGAAACAGCAAACTGGCTATATTCACGACTTCCCGCCAAATAAAATGGCTCGCTTGTTTGACTGAAGTATAGCAATGTTATGCTACCGCCAAACAGATCCGTGATTGTAATCAGACTGTACATCTATAACTGCGGATGACTCGCCTCAAAGATTACCTCAATCATGCCAGTCGCCTCCTTTTCCTTCGAACTGGTCGTACAGCTTGAAAAATCAAATACAAGTACTTTAACTTATTGTGCTAATAAGTGATACGATTTTCAAACATGATATATAATTCCAACTGAAGCTCTCAGTTATTGAAACTTACTTGTTATTGTTTGTGGTCGCCCAAACAAAATTCCTGGTCTTTGCAAAATTACGGCTTCAGGGGGATCAGGACGTGGAATGTTATTTGGTTCTTGTTGTTCTGACATTTTGTAATAGACTGATTCATTAACTAAAAGTATATTTTTATTCTAATTAAGCTATGAGTGATGACAATTATTTACAATCAAGAGAGACACGGCTAATTTACAAAAACATATCACTATGAAGTGCGGAATCAAAACCGGAACTTGCCGGTATATTGAACTGAACATGAGAGATCAATATTACATATATTAAACTACGGTGTGTATATACAAAAGAAAGAAAAGTAAGTTTGTCAGAAACAGTAACAGTATAATATAAACGTTTTTTACAAAGAAGGTATTTTTTACAAGTCGCGGGACATAGTTTATTTACAGCCATCTTTGGCGCCTTGACGGAGGCGCTTCACTAGTACTGGAGGAGTTGGGTGGGTCGCGGCGGCTTTCAGTTGGTTCTAGGTGAAATAGAAAGATATATTGTAGAGACTAATAAATCTGAGAATAGTTTAATGTGCATCAGATAACTTACGATTGCGGCGGAGGCTAGTTCCCGGACGATATTGTTGAAGAACGAACTCCGCGTTCCTGGCTAACATGATATCCCTGTAATTTAGTGCAAAAAGCAAAGCATCTTAGCTTGCAATATATTCATCGTTTTGGAATAGCTACCATCTTTGATACGGGTGCCAGACATGTGGCCGAATTTGCTAAAATAGAGTGATTGAAAATTGATACTCGGATATTTGTATAGGCCTAATACACGGCACCATGATTCTTAAATATCTAGAATTATCTATAGGTTATTTAGTACCTGGTCAACTATCTGGAGGTGGCCTTCAAGAAAGCTTGCCAGCTCTCTCAAATAGTCATAGACTTGCTGGTCCTGAACTGTTATCTACACCCAAAAAAAAGGCCGAAAATCATAACAGCGTTCAACAACATAATGTAGTGCTTACATTTTGTTCATTCCGATATTGTATTTGACTTACCGTAAAAGAGTTGGACGCACTCGCTGAATGCGTGCTCGTTACGCGCTGAATACGCGCTCGTTAATCGCTCACGACGCGAGCGTTAGGGGAAGTTACATTTAAGTGGTACTGTATATGGCCAGGAACATTACAATCATTACAATCAAAATTGAACAAAATAACAAAATATAAATATCTTGGGACGATGGAGGATCAGTTTGAACTGCAACAGACATCAGCTCGGTGTAAAGAAGCTCTTTGGTTTTCACCTTGCCAGCATCTCTTAGAAGCTAAAAAATAAAATAACGTAAGATAATAGCTAATAAACAATAATAATTTAATACTTCTATGGCGCAAATTCGCATGTGGATATGATCAAATAATAAACTAAACTATTAGGCCTCATCATCTCGTATGGTATGGAAGAGTCACACTTGAATACAAAATAAAATAAAAATTATTCAGTATTACAGTGTGAATCGAAAAACCGTGGGCACCAAGAAATAGTTCAGAAATCGTTCAGAAACGACTCTCTAATTGCAAGAAGTTTATCTGACTACAAATCAGTCGAACTTCTTGCAGTTAGAATCGTTTCAGATTGTTGAACGAACTGGGTGCCCACGGTTTTTCGATTCGCATGGCTGTAATTGAACAAACTCGGGCTTACTTTTAGTACTGGATGGGCGAAGTAACAGTTGTCATTCAAATATACATGGGGCAGTTGTCGTACCGTAGTCTTTAGTTTAGTAGTCTTACCGTAGTCTTCTCGCATCCGTCTTTAGTTTAGTTAGAACTAATGTTTTAAACAGTTTTGATTTACGACACAACTGATCAAGACTTGTTAGAACTACTTCTATCACCTTAGTCTCCCTCGCATCCGTTTTTAGTTCCGTCACGTAAGTGACGGAACTAAAAACGGATGCGAGGGAGACTACTATCACCTATGATCCGAACCTATTATGCCTATGGTCTTGTTTCACTGTACGTAGATATTTCTGGAGCGGGTGGGCGAATAAAGGGAACATAAACTGAGCTGCTTCCTCTGGCTGCATGGTGTGTCCTCTGCTGAACTCGCTGATGCGTCCAATGTGAATAAATGCCTTTTCACCCACAGCCATTAATCTGGACCCCCTTCGAATGACCTTTTTCTTGTACTCCGCAGTTTCTTCGTGACGGACGGAACTAAAAACGGATGCGAGGGAGACTACTATCACCTATGATCCGAACCTATTATGCCTATGGTCTTGTTTCACTGTACGTAGGTATTTCTGGAGCGGGTGGGCGAATAAAGGGAACATAAACTGAGCTCCTCTGGCTCCCTCTGGACCATGGTGTATGTCCTCTGCTGAACTCGCTGATGCGTCCAATGTGAATAAATGCCTTTTCACCCGCAGCCATTAATCTGGACCCCCTTCGAATGACCTTTTTCTTGTACTCCGCAGTTTCTTCGTGACAATGATAGTTTCGTTTCGAGCCTAGGTTGATCGGCGTACTGCTGTCGACTGTGATGGTGTCAAGATTATATAATTTTAGAGTGCGGGAGAATTCCGTTGCCGAGCGAGCAGGCACTTTCATCAAATAGGGATTATATTCGGGAAAGTCTATCAAATAATGTTAAAAGAAAATACAAATGACCATATTTTGAAAAGTATGAAGGCCAAGAAATTCTCAATGTATTCTCTGTGCTCAGGATAGAAAACGTAACACCTCAAATTAAAATCCATAAAGCTCATAAAAAAAACGCTGCCTGGGATATTAATATTGACAGCAAATTAAAGAGGGTAGCAAATTACAGAAATAATTCAAAAAACGTTGTCCTATTGCATTCCTAGACCGAGGTTATTTTTGTCGTGAACCGTATGGTCAGTAAAACGAACTACTTATAACTTATATGTACTTTACTTTATGGTCAGTACATATCATTTATTTTCCGACTTGGAGGTCCGTATAGTGAAAAACGTAACTGCCAGAAGTCTTGAAAGTGCTGAGCGAGGCCGAAGGCCCAATAGTGAAGTGGTTGTTTATTATATGGCATTTTTAATCGAGTTGAGGTGACAAAAATTATGTAATCGTCCATGGGCATTCTTGACGTTCAATATGACCATAGTATGTTTCAAAAGCACACCATGACATCCCAAAGAAACACACCAACTTCAAGAATCGCTTTGCACCAACTGTTGAATGTGAAAGCATTCATTAGTAGGAATTACAGATATAACAAGACTACATGCTATATAGCTGATACACACAGTCTTAAACCTCCCAAATATGTTAAAGTAAAATTGTATTTAGTACCTTGATAAATTACCTAATATTGCCCAGGGTGCGAAATAATAATTAAGATAAATTTGTGCATTGTTGTTTTGAAAGATTTAAAAGCAATTATGTTTTAGTTTTCCACAGCATTGTAATTTTTAAGAAGATAAGTTCATATAAAACAATACAACAGCATGGCAGACATTAATTTTATTATAATTGCCATTATTCTTCTCCTTCATTCTTACCTATTAGGAGAAGAGAGTGTGTTAAATAAAACTTTGATTCATGTTGATTCCAAATATATTTGAGTTTCCCTCTCAAAATGTAATTTAAATAGACATGCCATTGATTTTTTGACATCTGAAAATATCTGGGGGACTGGAAGCCATTTTTGCAAGAATTCTGGTGGTGAAAGGGTTAAGGCGCAACAAACTTCGAGAAAATGGGGCCTCGATGTTACAGGGTTTTTGACAGGTACAGGACAGGTACCTATTTTTCCTTGTTTCTTATAGTGTTCTTTTTCTTGACAATGTTTTGCTCAACTAGGAATAGACTAATGAATTAAGAGCGGATGTCAGTAAGAACCGAGAATCGCCGGACAACTAAAAAAAAAATCGAATTGAATTTTCTTTTGCCATATCATTCCTTTCGATTACCTATTTTAGGGAAAAATACTAAATGCAGTTTTTAAAATCCCGCTTGACGACTGAAAATTTTCGGCTAAATTATAAGCCAACTTTGAACAGTCAGTGTGTGTTCACCTCTTGCTCTACAACAACGACATTCAGACGTTTCTTGGTCTTTTCTACTGTAGTATTTATTTTTCTGTAGCTTTTGTAGTTATTTTTCAAATTTGGTTTTAAACAGGTACAGTACCGCCTAAAATTATTGCAACAGCTAAGAACCGCAATTGCGCCGCAAAAATACTTCTTTAAGAGAACCGCAATTTGCGGTTTTCTGTTGTGCCATTATTCATAAAAAGCGCAATTTGCGTTTCACGGCATAAGACAATAGAACGCAATAATACGCAAAATTAATTGATTCACCGGCAAAGATGATATATTCGTTCGAGTTAAAGCTCAAATGTGCAAGTAATCCCACAACAAATCAGTCAATTATTTGATAAGATGAAAGCACTTGATGTTTTATCTGCTTTGACGAACACATTACGATCAGTCTGTCGTTCGCTGAAATGCGAAGTGATGACAAGTTTATGAAAATTATTCAGTGACAGCTGCTCTGATCGATCATTATGCTTGGAGTTCATGTCTTAAGACATCTTAGAATTATACCTTGTGAGGAACTAACGTTAGGATTATGAAGATATCGAACTTTACTCTCTCAAGTTTGTGACCGGTTTGATCCGGTTCATGTTGCACGAGTGGCTGGTGTCACACAACACCAAAACAAACTACATGTAACAAGTAACTCCGAAAAAAGTGTTTGAGAAATGTTCAGATTCATCCAGATTCAAAATAAATGTTTTTCATTTGGTAATAAAGGCTATTTGAGCAAAAGATTTAGGATCAATCAAGTCGTTTATGTGAATAATAATCTTCCCAAGAACTTACTTCGTAATCGTAAACAAACATTTCACACCTTGAGTTTGGTTATGTTTGGTAGTTTGATGAGTCGTTCTCTGGTCGTTTTGATTTACCAAATGAGCAAAAGTAACCGTATCTAATGTAAAAGTTCTTTTTGAAATACATTTTGTCGCATTTCAGAGTTTTTCTGACTAGTTTTTATAAAGTTAGGCATATGATATATCTGTTATGTTTGCGGATTGCATCAAGGTACTTTTTGCATGGCCGCATACTGTCGTGGGTGATCTCAAAGGCTGCAAATTCGACAATGTTGGCTCCAAATAGAAACGTTTCTGGATTGAGGGTGATGCCATGGTGTCCGCAGAGGTCGAGCCAATCAACTGCGTGGTGGAAGCTGTCACTAAGGTTTTCTGCCCATAATAGTGTGCCATCAATGCATTAATTTGTAGTTGTCCTGTATACCTATCGTCATTTGTTGGATTAAAGATTATTATTATTATTATTGTTACTATTATTATTATTATTTGTTTGTTTGTTTGTTTTTTGTTTTAGTTTTAAAATAAAAAAGGATAAACATGTTTTGAAAATAATTAATAAAAAGTAGATCTATTTTTGGATCCCACCCCAGTCCGGTTAGTGTTTTCAGGCAACGAATCACCCCAGAAAACAACAGACACGAACAGGCAGATAAATTTGATAAAAATACAATGATACCATTATTTGAATCAGTCAAAAATGATAATATGCAGAGTATATCTAATTTTAGATCCCGCCCTGGAAGTCCAGAAAACAATTATTATTATTATTTATTATTATTATTAATGCCGGTCTTTTTGGAAGATAACAAATAATAATAATAATAATAGTTTTAATTATTACTTTTTATTGTGCATATTAGAATGATAATTTAGCTAACCTCAAAGTTTATCCTTTTCAAAGTATTGTTTATTATTTGAATAAAGTATTATTATCGTATGCGCATTACACACATGGACTATTATACAAAAATAATAATAATAATTACAAGAGTAAAACGTTGTAAAATACTGTATGTATAAATAGAATAAAAATATGTATCAAATATAATAGGAAATATACTCATAGTTTGCCAGCCATCATCCTGGATTTGCGCGTGCTTGTTGTTGAAGTCGAACAATACACTCTCCTGTGATTGCACAAGAACTTGTCATCAATAGACACTGGAGTGATTCACAAGAGATATAGCAATCTTTCATCAAGTTCTTTTGTCTTTACAGTACGTGCTCCACACAGACCGAACGTGGAAACAGCAAAAAACATTTATATTTAAATATTTGGCGCCAAAATACTTCGATGGAAGATCTCCATTTGCCGTGCCGATCAGTTGATTATATCTGCACTTCTTAGCTTCTTGAGATTCATCATTTAGTCCATACCAGCACTTTACGGCCGGGGATCGAGATCGGGCCCAGATATTCGAAGAAGCATGATTTGTGTCACTGCTCTTGTACTACAGTACATCGTGTCCGCCGGTTCGCGAAAGGTCAAGAACGTTAGTATAGTATAAGGAACACACAATAGCGATATGACTTATATTTCTCAACACTTGGAAGTGATAAGAGTTTCTAAAATGTACATAGATGTGTGCATGCTGGGATCGGGACGCTTTGATTTGTCAACAACAATCACATATTTATTTATAATCTAATTTAAGCTCTGCACAAAATTTTCCTGGCTGCGGCTCCTTAAGGAACCCACATGTTACTTTGGTTTCAAATATCGAATTCATAGTTTTAAGTTGAATGGAAATGATTAGAAAGTAATTATGTGCAAGAAAACCAAGCCTTAATAGGCTTGAGTCGGCAGGATTAACTGATGATGTATTTCTAACTCTTACAATTTAGAGTGCCATCCATTGTATTAGTCTTTGGCATCTTTGGACGGTCTTTGGTCTCTGATAAACTTGAAGCTGCACGAACAAAACATCAATAAGCCACGGATAAACCACTGTAAGGGGTCTCAATGGGGTTAACCGTTATTTAGCCGTAAAAAGTATAATATTCAATAAAACTGGTTGCCGTGTTTGCCGTGAGGGAGTTTGTGGATGAGAATAGCTCGTCAATGCCCCTCTTAAAACACGCGAGGGACGTTTCAAGACGCTCTTAGTTTATTGGGAAGTAGGCAGCTCCGTTTTAGGTAATTGCAATTTGTTGTGAGAATTGCTAAAAGTTTGACCTGTTTTTAATTGTATATAGCCTTGTAGTAATGTTTTAAACAAGTACTTACTATGGTAGCTCCTGTGTTTAGTGTTTGGCGGGTATACAGGGTATAGTCCTAGATTTAGACAAAATATCATGTAACAAAAACGTATGATCAGTCAAACGTATTAACTTAGTTATGAATTGAAGTTTGTGAGCAAATTTGACGGATCTGCTTACCTGAGTCTCATGGTTCTCTGGTGGATGATTTTTAGTAACAAAATTCACAAAATTCAAAGTTTTACCGACGGACCGGATGCTTTAAGTGAGAGAAATATGATTTCATGATTCAACCGAACCGGCCGGGGAGAGGAGGGTTTATACACAGGCTACACAAAATACAGCTACCTATTTTACTGGTAAACCGAGTTTATGAAGTTTTAAGCACTTTTTAAAATACGGTCTTTCGGTTATTTGCTACGTGTTTGACTAGGAAGATACGGTCATTGTTTTACTACGTGTACTGGTCTATAAAGTACAAAAGGCTCAACTACGCCGGGAAATAATCCAGGGTGTTTTCACACCAAGCTTCAAACTTGTTAGGGATGGGTTGTAAGAGATCAAAACTGCTGGACGCAATAGATTTTCACCACACATCAACATGGCTTGCAACATCCTAATCCTCGAACTGAAGCAGGTACCTACAGCTCCCTTGATAAATGTGTAGTGTAAATGTGTGTTACTCGAGTTGGGGTTATTTTTGTCGCGAACCGTATGGTCGGTAAAACGAATTGTTGACAATAAGTGTGAAAATGCTGGTTTATCGTAGTTGAATTGTCTGTTTTGGTTGTAAACAACTCCTATTATCAAGTAATTAGATAAGCAATCCCGTGAGACTCTCTAGCCGGTCCTAGCCGGTATAAATTAGGAGTTTTCGTCAGTTTCACGCGACTCATTCATTGCCTAAAAACATTATGGACCTCAGAGTGATGCTTGACGAACTGCGTGACTCACGACTGGAGTGACTTGACTGTCTTCTTGAGATAAAGCGTTTGATTTACAGATCTGAGTATATACTTCGTTATTTAGTAGATCGGTTTGGAGTAAGTTCAAATATATCCAGAGAGTCTGCCAATAACTTACTGAAACTCAAGGACACATGTAAAATCAAAAGCTGGTGTCAAGAGAAACATGAAGCAAATGGATTTAGAAGAAGAAGTTCTTCTTACCCTCATATGATTAAAGTTCGATCATGGGTAAAAAACAATGGCTCTTTTAAGAGCCACCACATGAACTGAAGTCATGAACCTCACAATGCTTTATCAGTTAGATAAATAAACCTTTCCAATAATTAACATGTCTATTAGCACACTTGCATAAACCCTGACCAATTTTCATGGCAACATTTTTGATGTGCCAGCTAAACCTTCACTATATTGGCGAAATGAAGTGAAGCAAACGTCAGTCCTTATTTTAACGTCGGTAGCTCGTAAATAGTAATCATATCATTGAGAGTGAGTGCTAATAAATTTGAAGCCGACCATCAGTGCTCCGTTTTACGGGAATTTAAAGCTGCACTGAGGTAGTTCGAAAAAGTGGTCTAAGCAGTGTTCGTGGATAGTTCGTTGACAACAGGGTAGGTGCACAAGATCCTCCCTGTCTTCACAAAAATGGCAGGTGTGAATGGGTGACATGTCGTTTTATCTGTTAAATACATAATTGAACAGAACGCGGTGATGTAAACATTGCGGTCGTCGGCTTTGAAGGACGCATCGTACTTGCAGCGAGAGCAATGCGGTGAATGGTATTGATTTTTATGACATCATTAGCTAATTTGTAATTGCATAGAATGGTACTACATGACTAGCAATGTACTTTCAATTTGAAAACTGAAGCAGTGCAGCATTGAAAGCAATTTGAAGCACAAGTGAATGAAAGCTGAGTTGTTCAAAGTGGATTGGCCACGTGGATGATCACGGTTTGTGTAAAAAAGTGGCGTTGATATAACGTATTGAAAGAACGATCAGGAAAACGAGCAATTCTTGAAAGTACATTGCTAAAACGTGACTAATATACAGAATAATAGTTTGTACTTGACTTACGATTGATGAAGATGGAGTTGTTGAAAAATTGGTTTAGTATATGTTTTGTTGTTTGGTTTTTCTGCGCGAAGATGTGAAATATGCAAATGAGTGTCAAATTTGGAGATGGCCATTTGGTTAATAACTCGCCGAAATGATTTTGTAGAAACGACCATAAATAGTCTCTTAGGCATGTTAGGGCATTCTCCTGTCATCGTAGATAGCGAATTCGATATATGATTGGTAAGTATCAGAGAAGGCAAAGTTTAACACCAAATGTTGTGCAATTTCAGTTGTTCAGTGTGTTCAAACCATATCAAAAGATGAACATGGGCAGTTCCTCTACCTTGAAAATTCAAAAAAACCGATAGAAGAAGTTAGTCACATTAGTTTGGTTTACGTATGTGGCCGTAGTTGAAGATGTGGTTAGTCCACCTCTGTGTGTTAGTTCCACACAGGTAACCGCGAACGGTTTGTTCCAAGATGTGAACGATGTGTGCATCGTTTCTAAAGTGGCTAAACTCTGTTGGTCCCTTACCGCTAAGTTGTCGAGCTTGGCGTAACCACTCTTCTGCAGGTGGAAAGGTCCATTCGAAGGACTCAGAGTGATGAAACAGAGTCGGATAACCGAGAACTGTTGCAATGCGTCAATGAGAAATCTGTGGTGCCACCGCCAATACTCGATGCTGAATGTTTTTAGAATCGAGAGAATTTGCCGGAGATCGTTGAGAACCAGCACAAGAAGATATAGCTCCACTCCAGAAACAGTATTGAAGAGCCATCGATCGTATACAAATTGAAGCAGTTCGTAGTCCAAGGAATAATCTAATATTTCAGAATATACCTTGTTCATGAAATATACTTTCGAACTCAAACGAGTGGTATTACCGCTGAAACGTGTCTCACACTCACATGAGTGGTGAGGATATAGATGTGGCCAAAGAGCACACTCTATTACCGTTGTTCTCTCTGTAGTCGTACAGATTGAGCAACTGCTCACGTCATCTGCCTTTTCTTTATCAGCTATTTGCTTTTGCAATTTCTTCTCTTTTTCTTTCTCCTTAAGGTTGCAATCACTCTATTAAAAAAAACCACATGCATGTATTATACATATTACTTACATCCTTCACAATTGCACCACCGTCAGCAACTTTTTGAATTGCTGACTTAATAAAATCAGCAACTGATTTTCTTGCGGTTTGCACTTGTACTTTCGCCTTTGCGTGACTTGCTTTTGTGGCAGTGTAACCAGGCAACAGCACTTCGTGCATGCATTTGCCATACATTTGTCACATGACAATGCATATCGAGTTTCTTCAGAATCTGAACAATGTAAGCAATTCAGCATTTATTATTATTTAGTTGCAACATATGTATATTCCAAAAACAAAACCTTAACTTATACAAACAATAGACTAGTTCTATTTTATAAAGTGAATAGAAGATAACTTTCCGTGCTTCTATACAAAAACAATGCCACCACTGATTGATCTAAGCCTTTAATATAAAGTAAATAATTAAAACATCTCACCTGTTCACAGGTGAACATCAATAGACAATACATGTCTAGGAGCCTTTGATCAACACTTTCATGCTTTTCTGAATTGTCTAGATGATCCTCCATGGTTTCCACGATATTATCATATGAAGGATCATCCATCAATGTATTCAACTTCCCATGTAGGAAAGTTGTCAGTATAGCAATAAATAATATTTCTTTGCCTTCTTCTTATAGAAGTCAAAGGTGCATTCACCATCATGCTTTAATGTGATATTGAAGTGAAGTAGGGAGAGTGAGTAGTCAATAAACTATATAAGCTTATATGTACACACTGTAACTGAGAAATTTAAGCTGTTCTATTTGAATCCATACACAATATGCAATGGGAATGCGAGCAATAACAGTGAAAATAAATAAATAAATGTTCACTCACTAGCCATGCCTTCATCTGCCTTTTCTTTATCAGCTATTTGCTTTTGCAATTTCTTCTCTTTTTCTTTCTCCTTAAGGTTGCAATCACTCTATTAAAAAAAAAGACATGCATGTATTATACATATTACTTACATCCTTCACAATTGCACCGCCGTCAGCAACTTTTTGAATTGCTGACTTAATAAAATCAGCAACTGATTTTCTTGCGGTTTGCACTTGTACTTTCGCCTTTGCGTGACTTGCTTTTGTGGCAGTGTAACCAGGCAACAGCACTTCGTGCATGCATTTGCCATACATTTGTCACATGACAATGCATATCGAGTTTCTTCAGAATCTGAACAATGTAAGCAATTCAGCATTTATTATTATTTAGTTGCAACATATGTATATTCCAAAAACAAAACCTTAACTTATACAAACAATAGACTAGTTCTATTTTATAAAGTGAATAGAAGATACCTCTCCGTGCTTCTATACAAAAACAATGCCACCACTGATTGATCTAAGTCTTTAATTAATATAAAGTAAATAATTAAAACATCTCACCTGTTCACAGGTGAACATCAATAGACAATACATGTCTAGGAGCCTTTGATCAACACTTTCATGCTTTTCTGAATTGTCTAGATGGCCCTCCATGGTTTCCACGATATTATCATATGAAGGATCATCCATCAATGTATTCAACTTCCCATGTAGGAAAGTTGTCATTATAGCAATAAATAATATTTCTTTGCCTTCTTCTTATAGAAGTCAAAGGTGCATTCACCATCATGCTTTAATGTGATATTGAAGTGAAGTAGGGAGAGTGAGTAGTCAATAAACTATATAAGCTTATATGTACACACTGTAACTGAGAAATTTAAGCTGTTCTATTTGAATCCATACACAATATGCAATGGGAATGCGAGCAATAACAGTGAAAATAAATAAATAAATGTTCACTCACTAGCCATGCCTTCATCTGCCTTTTCTTTATCAGCTATTTGCTTTTGCAATTTCTTCTCTTTTTCTTTCTCCTTAAGGTTGCAATCACTCTATTAAAAAAAACCACATGCATGTATTATACATATTACTTACATCCTTCACAATTGCACCACCGTCAGCAACTTTTTGAATTGCTGACTTAATAAAATCAGCAACTGATTTTCTTGCGGTTTGCACTTGTACTTTCGCCTTTGCGTGACTTGCTTTTGTGGCAGTGTAACCAGGCAACAGCACTTCGTGCATGCATTTGCCATACATTTGTCACATGACAATGCATATCGAGTTTCTTCAGAATCTGAACAATGTAAGCAATTCAGCATTTATTATTATTTAGTTGCAACATATGTATATTCCAAAAAAACAAAACCTTAACTTATATAAACAATAGACTAGTTCTATTTTATAAAGTGAATAGAAGATAACTCTCCGTGCTTCTATACAAAAACAATGCCACCACTGATTGATCTAAGCCTTTAATATAAAGTAAATAATTAAAACATCTCACCTGTTCACAGGTGAACATCAATAGACAATACATGTCTAGGAGCCTTTGATCAACACTTTCATGCTTTTCTGAATTGTCTAGATGATCCTCCATGGTTTCCACGATATTATCATATGAAGGATCATCCATCAATGTATTCAACTTCCCATGTAGGAAAGTTGTCAGTATAGCAATAAATAATATTTCTTTGCCTTCTTCTTATAGAAGTCAAAGGTGCATTCACCATCATGCTTTAATGTGATATTGAAGTGAAGTAGGGAGAGTGAGTAGTCAATAAACTATATAAGCTTATATGTACACACTGTAACTGAGAAATTTAAGCTGTTCTATTTGAATCCATACACAATATGCAATGGGAATGCGAGCAATAACAGTGAAAATAAATAAATAAATGTTCACTCACTAGCCATGCCTTCATCTGCCTTTTCTTTATCAGCTATTTGCTTTTGCAATTTCTTCTCTTTTCTTTCTCCTTAAGGTTGCAATCACTCTATTAAAAAAAAAGACATGCATGTATTATACATATTACTTACATCCTTCACAATTGCACCGCCGTCAGCAACTTTTTGAATTGCTGACTTAATAAAATCAGCAACTGATTTTCTTGCGGTTTGCACTTGTACTTTCGCCTTTGCGTGACTTGCTTTTGTGGCAGTGTAACCAGGCAACAGCACTTCGTGCATGCATTTGCCATACATTTGTCACATGACAATGCATATCGAGTTTCTTCAGAATCTGAACAATGTAAGCAATTCAGCATTTATTATTATTTAGTTGCAACATATGTATATTCCAAAAACAAAACCTTAACTTATACAAACAATAGACTAGTTCTATTTTATAAAGTGAATAGAAGATACCTCTCCGTGCTTCTATACAAAAACAATGCCACCACTGATTGATCTAAGTCTTTAATTAATATAAAGTAAATAATTAAAACATCTCACCTGTTCACAGGTGAACATCAATAGACAATACATGTCTAGGAGCCTTTGATCAACACTTTCATGCTTTTCTGAATTGTCTAGATGGCCCTCCATGGTTTCCACGATATTATCATATGAAGGATCATCCATCAATGTATTCAACTTCCCATGTAGGAAAGTTGTCATTATAGCAATAAATAATATTGATTTGCCTTCTTCTTATAGAAGTCAAAGGTGCATTCACCATCATGCTTTAATGTGATATTGAAGTGAAGTAGGGAGAGTGAGTAGTCAATAAACTATATAAGCTTATATGTACACACTGTAACTGAGAAATTTAAGCTGTTCTATTTGAATCCATACACAATATGCAATGGGAATGCGAGCAATAACAGTGAAAATAAATAAATAAATGTTCACTCACTAGCCATGCCTTCATCTGCCTTTTCTTTATCAGCTATTTGCTTTTGCAATTTCTTCTCTTTTTCTTTCTCCTTAAGGTTGCAATCACTCTATTAAAAAAAACCACATGCATGTATTATACATATTACTTACATCCTTCACAATTGCACCACCGTCAGCAACTTTTTGAATTGCTGACTTAATAAAATCAGCAACTGATTTTCTTGCGGTTTGCACTTGTACTTTCGCCTTTGCGTGACTTGCTTTTGTGGCAGTGTAACCAGGCAACAGCACTTCGTGCATGCATTTGCCATACATTTGTCACATGACAATGCATATCGAGTTTCTTCAGAATCTGAACAATGTAAGCAATTCAGCATTTATTATTATTTAGTTGCAACATATGTATATTCCAAAAACAAAACCTTAACTTATACAAACAATAGACTAGTTCTATTTTATAAAGTGAATAGAAGATAACTTTCCGTGCTTCTATACAAAAACAATGCCACCACTGATTGATCTAAGCCTTTAATATAAAGTAAATAATTAAAACATCTCACCTGTTCACAGGTGAACATCAATAGACAATACATGTCTAGGAGCCTTTGATCAACACTTTCATGCTTTTCTGAATTGTCTAGATGATCCTCCATGGTTTCCACGATATTATCATATGAAGGATCATCCATCAATGTATTCAACTTCCCATGTAGGAAAGTTGTCAGTATAGCAATAAATAATATTTCTTTGCCTTCTTCTTATAGAAGTCAAAGGTGCATTCACCATCATGCTTTAATGTGATATTGAAGTGAAGTAGGGAGAGTGAGTAGTCAATAAACTATATAAGCTTATATGTACACACTGTAACTGATAAATTTAAGCTGTTCTATTTGAACCCATACACAATATGCAATGGGAATGCGAGCAATAACAGTGAAAATAAATAAATAAATGTTCACTCACTAGCCATGCCTTCAGTCCTCTGTCGAACTGGCTGATGCGTTCAATGTGAATAAATGCGTCCTCAGAGGCAGCCAGGCATTTCCTCGAAGAGAATCAGCTAAAAAGCTCAATAAATAATGTATTTACATATGGTATTTAGTGTTGAGATGTTCAGTATGTATTGTTTCATGATTTTTATGTTCACTTGTAATGGGGGAGGCCCACATTTTTTAAAACTCAAATATAGGGTAAACAATTAAGTCTCCAAACATAAATGCTTTGCGGAACTTTTCTCCAACATAGCAGCCTACTTTGAAATCTTCAAAAAATAAATGCCTTTGTTAAACAAGACTAAACGATGACACTGTATTTACTAATTTAATTCATTAATGTTTAAAATTGAAAAAGCTGGAGTCGACCCAGCTGTTCGATAAATGACTTGGGAGATCTATATTCCCAAGACTTAGAATGTTTATCTGACACATGTAGATATAAAATTAATAAAATGAATACAAAATGTAAACTGATAAAAATGAACAGAATGATTAGCAAGGTCTCTGTCTTTATTTGTGTCATGTCTGAAACAGATATGAAAGATATATATTTTAATGACAATATATACATCAACGCGAATGTAATGATGTATTATAAATTGATCACACCTAAAAGTTTTAAGGAACCCACATGTTACTTTGGTTTCAAATATCGAATTCATAGTTTTATTTGTTGAAGTTAGAAATACATCATCAGTAATTAATCCTGCCGAACTCAAGCCTTAAGGCTTGTTTTCTTGCAAATAATAACTTGATGATGTATTTCTAACTTTTAACTTAAGAGTGCCATCCATTGTATTCATGAGTCTTTGGCGTCTTTGGTCATAAACTTGAAGCTGCACGAACAAAGCATAAAGGACATATCATTTACAAAACATCAATAAGCCACGGATAAAGCACTGTAAGGGGTCTAAAAACCGTTATTTAGCCGTAAAAAGTATATAATTCAATAAAACTGGTTTACGTGTTTGCCGTGAGGGAGGTTGTGGATGAGAATAGCTCGTCAATGCCCCTCTTAAAACACGCGAGGGACGTTGACGCTCTTAGTTTATTGGGAAGTGCGTTCCATAAGGCAGCTCCGTTTTAGGTAATTGCAATTTGTTGTGAGAATTGCATGTCGTCAATCGAGTATCAATAGGAAAACAACAACTCTTGCATGACGATACTAATAACGGGTGTGAAGGCCGGAGACTGGCAATATATTATTGGAGTGCATCTCAATGCGTGGACTGTAGCTTTTACGCTTAACGGCTAAAAGTTTGACCTGTTTTTAATTGTATATAGCCTTGTAGTAATGTTTTAAACAAGTACTTACTATGGTAGCTCCTGAAGTGAGTCAGTACGTTAGTGTTTTGCCGGGTATACAGGGTATAGTCCTAGATTTAGACAAAATATCATGTAGCAAAAACGTATATGATTAGTCAAACTTGCGCGACTCCGCCCAATACGGAATATATTTTCTCCCAACTAGCCGTCAATATTTTGTGGTATCGCCGTCTCAAAATCCCAATTAGTTTTGTATCACGATTCTACAATAATTCGCAAGAAAAACTAATAAAATAACAAGGAAAACATTCTGATTTGGTTCAAATTCTCACAACCTCGCGCGTTGACGTAGCTACGATTTGAAGTTTTTGAAAACTCTTTTTGCTTTACAAAAAGATTAGAAAAAAGTTACTGATGACAGTTTAAACAAGTTAACATGATAGCGATTATAGAGAACTATTGACAAGCTTCCTCTTTTATGTCATGACAAGCATTTCGTCTCTTATTTTGGCAGAAAAGCGAATGAAAACAAATCCAAAGTTTATCGTACGGTTCGCCGGATTGAATGTGAATCGATTCAGTAAATATAATTTCGTGAAAATTCAACAACGATGTTTTAACCCTCAATCCTGTGTATATACAAGGGCAAATGTGACTGCAATATGTCAGTCGACGTCAAGTCCAATGCAGGGTGGAAAATAGCTCAAAAGACGGCAAATTAAGCACAAGATTCTAGTATTTCTACAAGAATGTTCACGGCAAAGAACTTTCACTGTAAATTCATTCAACTTCATTCAATGTTATTCTGCAATAAACAAACGACCAAATAATTATAATAACTGTTTTATTGTCTTACTGGATCAAGGTTTTCATCATGTGCCTGATTGTAATTTACACTTTTACAGCATCAAGTTTTATCAAGAAACTACAGTGTTCGCTTTCGCCGTGAAATGAAATTTTAGCTGTGAATGAGGTTTGACAGAATCATTTCTCACCTTAACTACGACCTTAGCTTCCCTTGTTTATACACATAACATAATACTGATAATACTGCATTGTAGAAACTCCTTTTTACTGTGGAATAACCTTGAATTTTCCTTGAAAAACCGAAGAACATCCCTGCATTCACATTGTAGTTGAAAGCCAGATACCAAAAAAAAAATGTCATTTTCGCTGTCAATCATATCCTGTGAGCCAATCGCGCGCGGTAATTTTGAGACGTCAATACCACAAAATATTGACGTCTCAAAATAAAACAAAGTGACTTGAAAATCGTGATACATTAACTTCTTTATGAATTGAAATTTGTGAGCAAATTTGACGGAACTGCTTACCTGAGTCAACCGACTCTGTTGACACCAAGACGGAAGAGACAGCTGGTCTCTTATGGTTCTCTGGTGGATGATGTTTAGTAACAAAATTCACAAGTTTTACCGACGGCCGGGACCGGATGCTTTAAGTGAGAGAAATATGATTTCATGATTCAACCGTACCGGGGAGAGGAAGGTTTATACACAGGCTACACAAGATACAGCTACATATTTTACTGGTAAACCGAGTTTATGAAGTTTTAAGCACTTTTTAAAATATGGTTATTCGGTTATTTTGCTACGTGTTTGACTAGGAAGATACGGCTATTGTTTGTACTGATCTAAATACAAACGGATCACCTACGGAAATAATCCAGGGCGTTTGTTAGGGATGTTTGTTGTAAGAGATCAAAACTGCTGGACGCAATAGATTTTCACCACACATCAACATGGCTTGGAAGGTGAAATTTAGTTTGAATAAAAATAACTTCAGGTTACTAGTAATTTTATAAAACATCCTAGTCCTCGGACCTACAGCTCCCTAGATAAATGCGTAGTGCAGTGTAGTGCAACTGTTTCACTCCCCTCTCACCCCTTCGGGGATCGTGGCGTGTTACAAACATCGGAAGAGAATTGGGCTCGCGCCAAGGAAAATTTCAATATCGCGGCAAACCGAGTAAACGATATCACAATCTACAACAAACAGAGGTCTGCCGTGCTCACTTACATGGTTTTTACTCGTTAACTGACTCGTGAAACGTTCTTAAAATTAGGCGATTATTTATATTTTCCTATAAAGTGTTTGTTTATAACAGCAACAGCGTACAATAACATATATTCTATATTGCATTAGTTGTTTTGGTTGGCCGGGCGTGGAAACGTAAGAGCTGAAGATCGTGTTGTAAAACGGGGCCTGTTTCTTACAGATTACATCACTCTTTATTGAATTTATTAATAGTAGCATACACGTCAATAACGCATCATTTGAAACGTCTCAAATGAAAACAAACATAAAACCTTGATAATACAAGGGAAACTTTGTTCTTTTTCTAACAAAATGCAAATATTCATTTTCATTCGTCTCTAATCAGGAATAAATCTTCACGAACAATGGTGTGACGAAAGATTGTTCTCAGACTGCCCGTTATAACGGGGTTGATTTGGTATTAAATTTTGCTGTTTGGGCTGTAAAAAAGTGTCCGTTGTCTGTTATGACCGGTGTCCGTTATAACAGGGTCTTTTTAACAGAAAAGTATCACCTTTCCGACGGGACCTATGGTGTTGTTTCACCAAACGTAGGTATTTCTGAAGCGGGTGGGCGAATAAAGGGAACATAATCTGTGCGACTTCCTCTGGCTCCATGGTGCGTCCTCTGTCGAACTGGCTGATGCGTTCAATGTGAATAAATGCGTCCTCAGAGGCAGCCAGGCATTTCCTCGAAGAGAATCAGCTAAAAAGCTCAATAAATAATGTATTTACATATGGTATTTAGTGTTGAGATGTTCAGTATGTATTGTTTCATGATTTTTATGTTCACTTGTAATGGGGGAGGCCCACATTTTTTTGAACTCAAATATGGGGTAAACAATTAAGACTCCAAACATAAATGTTTTGCGGAACTTTTCTCCAACATAGCAGCCTACTTTGAGATCTTCAAAAAATAAATGCCTTTGTTAAACAAGACTAAACGATGACACTGTATTTACTAATTTAATTCATTAATGTTTAAAATTGAAAAAGCTGGAGTCGACCCAGCTGTTCGATAAATGACTTGGGAGATCTATATTCCCCAAGACTTAGAATGTTTATCTGACACATGTAGATATAAAATTAATAAAATGAATACAAAATGTAAACTGATAAAAATGAACAGAATGATTAGCAAGGTCTCTGTCTTTATTTGTGTCATGTCTGAAACAGATATGAAAGATATATATTTTAATGACAATATATACATCAACGCGAATGTAATGATGTATTATAAATTTATCACACCTAAAAGTTTTAAGGAACCCACATGTTACTTTGGTTTCAAATATCGAATTCATAGTTTTAAGTTGAATGGAAATGATTAGAAAGTAATTATTTGCAAGAAAACCAAGCCTTAATAGGCTTGAGTCGGCAGGATTAACTGATGATGTATTTCTAACTTTTACAAATTAGAGTGCCATCCATTGTATTCATGAGTCTTTGGCGTCTTTGGTCATAAACTTGAAGCTGCACGAACAAAGCATAAAGGACATATCATTTACAAAACATCAATAAGCCACGGATAAAGCACTGTAAGGGGTCTCAATGGGGTTAACCGTTATTTAGCCGTAAAAAGTATATAATTCGATAAAACTGGTTTACGTGTTTGCCGTGAGGGAGGTTGTGGATGAGAATAGCTCGTCAATGCCCCTCTTAAAACACGCGAGGGACGTTGACGCTCTTAGTTTATTGGGAAGTGCGTTCCATAAGGCAGCTCCGTTTTAGGTAATTGCAATTTGTTGTGAGAATTGCATGTCGTCAATCGAGTATCAATAGGAAAACAACAACTCTTGCATGACGATACTAATAACGGGTGTGAAGGCCGGAGACTGGCAATATATTATTGGAGTGCATCTCAATGCGTGGACTGTAGCTTTTACGCTTAACGGCTAAAAGTTTGACCTGTTTTTAATTGTATATAGCCTTGTAGTAATGTTTTAAACAAGTACTTACTATGGTAGCTCCTGAAGTGAGTCAGTACGTTAGTGTTTGCCGGGTATACAGGGTATAGTCCTAGATTTAGACAAAATATCATGTAGCAAAAACGTATGATTAGTCAAACTTGCGCGACTCCGCCCAATACGGAATATATTTTCTCCCAACTAGCCGTCAATATTTTGTGGTATCGCCGTCTCAAAATCCCAATTAGTTTTGTATCACGATTCTACAATAATTCGCAAGAAAAACTAATAAAATAACAAGGAAAACATTCTGATTTGGTTCAAATTCTCACAACCTCGCGCGTTGACGTAGCTACGATTTGAAGTTTTTGAAAACTCTTTTTGCTTTACAAAAAGATTAGAAAAAAGTTACTGATGACAGTTTAAACAAGTTAACATGATAGCGATTATAGAGAACTATTGACAAGCTTCCTCTTTTATGTCATGACAAGCATTTCGTCTCTTATTTTGGCAGAAAAGCGAATGAAAACAAATCCAAAGTTTATCGTACGGTTCGCCGGATTGAATGTGAATCGATTCAGTAAATATAATTTCGTGAAAATTCAACGATGTTTTAACCCTCAATCCTGTGTATATACAAGGGCAAATGTGACTGCAATATGTCAGTCGACGTCAAGTCCAATGCAGGGTGGAAAATAGCTCAAAAGACGGCAAATTAAGCACAAGATTCTAGTATTTCTACAAGAATGTTCACGGCAAAGAACTTTCACTGTAAATTCATTCAACTTCATTCAATGTTATTCTGCAATAAACAAACGACCAAATAATTATAATAACTGTTTTATTGTCTTACTGGATCAAGGTTTTCATCATGTGCCTGATTGTAATTTACACTTTTACAGCATCAAGTTTTATCAAGAAACTACAGTGTTCGCTTTCGCCGTGAAATGAAATTTTAGCTGTGAATGAGGTTTGACAGAATCATTTCTCACCTTAACTACGACCTTAGCTTCCCTTGTTTATACACATAACATAATACTGATAATACTGCATTGTAGAAACTCCTTTTTACTGTGGAATAACCTTGAATTTTCCTTGAAAAACCGAAGAACATCCCTGCATTCACATTGTAGTTGAAAGCCAGATACCAAAAAAATGTCATTTTCGCTGTCAATCATATCCTGTGAGCCAATCGCGCGCGGTAATTTTGAGACGTCAATACCACAAAATATTGACGTCTCAAAATAAAACAAAGTGACTTGAAAATCGTGATACATTAACTTCTTTATGAATTGAAATTTGTGAGCAAATTTGACGGAACTGCTTACCTGAGTCAACCGACTCTGTTGACACCAAGACGGAAGAGACAGCTGGTCTCTTATGGTTCTCTGGTGGATGATGTTTAGTAACAAAATTCACAAGTTTTACCGACGGCCGGGACCGGATGCTTTAAGTGAGAGAAATATGATTTCATGATTCAACCGTACCGGGGAGAGGAAGGTTTATACACAGGCTACACAAGATACAGCTACATATTTTACTGGTAAACCGAGTTTATGAAGTTTTAAGCACTTTTTAAAATATGGTTATTCGGTTATTTGCTACGTGTTTGACTAGGAAGATACGGCTATTGTTGTACTGATCTAAATACAAACGGATCACCTACGGAAATAATCCAGGGCGTTTGTTAGGGATGTTTGTTGTAAGAGATCAAAACTGCTGGACGCAATAGATTTTCACCACACATCAACATGGCTTGGAAGGTGAAATTTAGTTTGAATAAAAATAACTTCAGGTTACTAGTAATTTTATAAAACATCCTAGTCCTCGGACCTACAGCTCCCTAGATAAATGCGTAGTGCAGTGTAGTGCAACTGTTTCACTCCCCTCTCACCCCTTCGGGGATCGTGGCGTGTTACAAACATCGGAAGAGAATTGGGCTCGCGCCAAGGAAAATTTCAATATCGCGGCAAACCGAGTAAACGATATCACAATCTACAACAAACAGAGGTCTGCCGTGCTCACTTACATGGTTTTTACTCGTTAACTGACTCGTGAAACGTTCTTAAAATTAGGCGATTATTTATATTTTCCTATAAAGTGTTTGTTTATAACAGCAACAGCGTACAATAACATATATTCTATATTGCATTAGTTGTTTTGGTTGGCCGGGCGTGGAAACGTAAGAGCTGAAGATCGTGTTGTAAAACGGGGCCTGTTTCTTACAGATTACATCACTCTTTATTGAATTTATTAATAGTAGCATACACGTCAATAACGCATCATTTGAAACGTCTCAAATGAAAACAAACATAAAACCTTGATAATACAAGGGAAACTTTGTTCTTTTTCTAACAAAATGCAAATATTCATTTTCATTCGTCTCTAATCAGGAATAAATCTTCACGAACAATGGTGTGACGAAAGATTGTTCTCAGACTGCCCGTTATAACGGGGTTGATTTGGTATTAAATTTTGCTGTTTGGGCTGTAAAAAAGTGTCCGTTGTCTGTTATGACCGGTGTCCGTTATAACAGGGTCTTTTTAACAGAAAAGTATCACCTTTCCGACGGGACCTATGGTGTTGTTTCACCAAACGTAGGTATTTCTGAAGCGGGTGGGCGAATAAAGGGAACATAATCTGTGCGACTTCCTCTGGCTCCATGGTGCGTCCTCTGTCGAACTGGCTGATGCGTTCAATGTGAATAAATGCGTCCTCAGAGGCAGCCAGGCATTTCCTCGAAGAGAATCAGCTAAAAAGCTCAATAAATAATGTATTTACATATGGTATTTAGTGTTGAGATGTTCAGTATGTATTGTTTCATGATTTTTATGTTCACTTGTAATGGGGGAGGCCCACATTTTTTTGAACTCAAATATGGGGTAAACAATTAAGACTCCAAACATAAATGTTTTGCGGAACTTTTCTCCAACATAGCAGCCTACTTTGAGATCTTCAAAAAATAAATGCCTTTGTTAAACAAGACTAAACGATGACACTGTATTTACTAATTTAATTCATTAATGTTTAAAATTGAAAAAGCTGGAGTCGACCCAGCTGTTCGATAAATGACTTGGGAGATCTATATTCCCAAGACTTAGAATGTTTATCTGACACATGTAGATATAAAATTAATAAAATGAATACAAAATGTAAACTGATAAAAATGAACAGAATGATTAGCAAGGTCTCTGTCTTTATTTGTGTCATGTCTGAAACAGATATGAAAGATATATATTTTAATGACAATATATACATCAACGCGAATGTAATGATGTATTATAAATTTATCACACCTAAAAGTTTTAAGGAACCCACATGTTACTTTGGTTTCAAATATCGAATTCATAGTTTTAAGTTGAATGGAAATGATTAGAAAGTAATTATTTGCAAGAAAACCAAGCCTTAATAGGCTTGAGTCGGCAGGATTAACTGATGATGTATTTCTAACTTTTACAAATTAGAGTGCCATCCATTGTATTCATGAGTCTTTGGCGTCTTTGGTCATAAACTTGAAGCTGCACGAACAAAGCATAAAGGACATATCATTTACAAAACATCAATAAGCCACGGATAAAGCACTGTAAGGGGTCTCAATGGGGTTAACCGTTATTTAGCCGTAAAAAGTATATAATTCGATCGATAAAACTGGTTTACGTGTTTGCCGTGAGGGAGGTTGTGGATGAGAATAGCTCGTCAATGCCCCTCTTAAAACACGCGAGGGACGTTGACGCTCTTAGTTTATTGGGAAGTGCGTTCCATAAGGCAGCTCCGTTTTAGGTAATTGCAATTTGTTGTGAGAATTGCATGTCGTCAATCGAGTATCAATAGAAAAAACAACAACTCTTGCATGACGATACTAATAACGGGTGTGAAGGCCGGAGACTGGCAATATATTATTGGAGTGCATCTCAATGCGTGGACTGTAGCTTTTACGCTTAACGGCTAAAAGTTTGACCTGTTTTTAATTGTATATAGCCTTGTAGTAATGTTTTAAACAAGTACTTACTATGGTAGCTCCTGAAGTGAGTCAGTACGTTAGTGTTTGCCGGGTATACAGGGTATAGTCCTAGATTTAGACAAAATATCATGTAGCAAAAACGTATGATTAGTCAAACTTGCGCGACTCCGCCCAATACGGAATATATTTTCTCCCAACTAGCCGTCAATATTTTGTGGTATCGCCGTCTCAAAATCCCAATTAGTTTTGTATCACGATTCTACAATAATTCGCAAGAAAAACTAATAAAATAACAAGGAAAACATTCTGATTTGGTTCAAATTCTCACAACCTCGCGCGTTTGACGTAGCTACGATTTGAAGTTTTTGAAAACTCTTTTTGCTTTACAAAAAGATTAGAAAAAAGTTACTGATGACAGTTTAAACAAGTTAACATGATAGCGATTATAGAGAACTATTGACAAGCTTCCTCTTTTATGTCATGACAAGCATTTCGTCTCTTATTTTGGCAGAAAAGCGAATGAAAACAAATCCAAAGTTTATCGTACGGTTCGCCGGATTGAATGTGAATCGATTCAGTAAATATAATTTCGTGAAAATTCAACGATGTTTTAACCCTCAATCCTGTGTATATACAAGGGCAAATGTGACTGCAATATGTCAGTCGACGTCAAGTCCAATGCAGGGTGGAAAATAGCTCAAAAGACGGCAAATTAAGCACAAGATTCTAGTATTTCTACAAGAATGTTCACGGCAAAGAACTTTCACTGTAAATTCATTCAACTTCATTCAATGTTATTCTGCAATAAACAAACGACCAAATAATTATAATAACTGTTTTATTGTCTTACTGGATCAAGGTTTTCATCATGTGCCTGATTGTAATTTACACTTTTACAGCATCAAGTTTTATCAAGAAACTACAGTGTTCGCTTTCGCCGTGAAATGAAATTTTAGCTGTGAATGAGGTTTGACAGAATCATTTCTCACCTTAACTACGACCTTAGCTTCCCTTGTTTATACACATAACATAATACTGATAATACTGCATTGTAGAAACTCCTTTTTACTGTGGAATAACCTTGAATTTTCCTTGAAAAACCGAAGAACATCCCTGCATTCACATTGTAGTTGAAAGCCAGATACCAAAAAAATGTCATTTTCGCTGTCAATCATATCCTGTGAGCCAGCCAATCGCGCGCGGTAATTTTGAGACGTCAATACCACAAAATATTGACGTCTCAAAATAAAACAAAGTGACTTGAAAATCGTGATACATTAACTTCTTTATGAATTGAAATTTGTGAGCAAATTTGACGGAACTGCTTACCTGAGTCAACCGACTCTGTTGACACCAAGACGGAAGAGACAGCTGGTCTCTTATGGTTCTCTGGTGGATGATGTTTAGTAACAAAATTCACAAGTTTTACCGACGGCCGGGACCGGATGCTTTAAGTGAGAGAAATATGATTTCATGATTCAACCGTACCGGGGAGAGGAAGGTTTATACACAGGCTACACAAGATACAGCTACATATTTTACTGGTAAACCGAGTTTATGAAGTTTTAAGCACTTTTTAAAATATGGTTATTCGGTTATTTGCTACGTGTTTGACTAGGAAGATACGGCTATTGTTTGTACTGATCTAAATACAAACGGATCACCTACGGAAATAATCCAGGGCGTTTGTTAGGGATGTTTGTTGTAAGAGATCAAAACTGCTGGACGCAATAGATTTTCACCACACATCAACATGGCTTGGAAGGTGAAATTTAGTTTGAATAAAAATAACTTCAGGTTACTAGTAATTTTATAAAACATCCTAGTCCTCGGACCTACAGCTCCCTAGATAAATGCGTAGTGCAGTGTAGTGCAACTGTTTCACTCCCCTCTCACCCCTTCGGGGATCGTGGCGTGTTACAAACATCGGAAGAGAATTGGGCTCGCGCCAAGGAAAATTTCAATATCGCGGCAAACCGAGTAAACGATATCACAATCTACAACAAACAGAGGTCTGCCGTGCTCACTTACATGGTTTTTACTCGTTAACTGACTCGTGAAACGTTCTTAAAATTAGGCGATTATTTATATTTTCCTATAAAGTGTTTGTTTATAACAGCAACAGCGTACAATAACATATATTCTATATTGCATTAGTTGTTTTGGTTGGCCGGGCGTGGAACGTAAGAGCTGAAGATCGTGTTGTAAAACGGGGCCTGTTTCTTACAGATTACATCACTCTTTATTGAATTTATTAATAGTAGCATACACGTCAATAACGCATCATTTGAAACGTCTCAAATGAAAACAAACATAAAACCTTGATAATACAAGGGAAACTTTGTTCTTTTTCTAACAAAATGCAAATATTCATTTTCATTCGTCTCTAATCAGGAATAAATCTTCACGAACAATGGTGTGACGAAAGATTGTTCTCAGACTGCCCGTTATAACGGGGTTGATTTGGTATTAAATTTTGCTGTTTGGGCTGTAAAAAAGTGTCCGTTGTCTGTTATGACCGGTGTCCGTTATAACAGGGTCTTTTTAACAGAAAAGTATCACCTTTCCGACGGGACCTATGGTGTTGTTTCACCAAACGTAGGTATTTCTGAAGCGGGTGGGCGAATAAAGGGAACATAATCTGTGCGACTTCCTCTGGCTCCATGGTGCGTCCTCTGTCGAACTGGCTGATGCGTTCAATGTGAATAAATGCGTCCTCAGAGGCAGCCAGGCATTTCCTCGAAGAGAATCAGCTAAAAAGCTCAATAAATAATGTATTTACATATGGTATTTAGTGTTGAGATGTTCAGTATGTATTGTTTCATGATTTTTATGTTCACTTGTAATGGGGGAGGCCCACATTTTTTTGAACTCAAATATGGGGTAAACAATTAAGACTCCAAACATAAATGTTTTGCGGAACTTTTCTCCAACATAGCAGCCTACTTTGAGATCTTCAAAAAATAAATGCCTTTGTTAAACAAGACTAAACGATGACACTGTATTTACTAATTTAATTCATTAATGTTTAAAATTGAAAAAGCTGGAGTCGACCCAGCTGTTCGATAAATGACTTGGGAGATCTATATTCCCAAGACTTAGAATGTTTATCTGACACATGTAGATATAAAATGAATAAAATGAATACAAAATGTAAACTGATAAAAATGAACAGAATGATTAGCAAGGTCTCTGTCTTTATTTGTGTCATGTCTGAAACAGATATGAAAGATATATATTTTAATGACAATATATACATCAACGCGAATGTAATGATGTATTATAAATTTATCACACCTAAAAGTTTTAAGGAACCCACATGTTACTTTGGTTTCAAATATCGAATTCATAGTTTTAAGTTGAATGGAAATGATTAGAAAGTAATTATTTGCAAGAAAACCAAGCCTTAATAGGCTTGAGTCGGCAGGATTAACTGATGATGTATTTCTAACTTTTACAAATTAGAGTGCCATCCATTGTATTCATGAGTCTTTGGCGTCTTTGGTCATAAACTTGAAGCTGCACGAACAAAGCATAAAGGACATATCATTTACAAAACATCAATAAGCCACGGATAAAGCACTGTAAGGGGTCTCAATGGGGTTAACCGTTATTTAGCCGTAAAAAGTATATAATTCGATAAAACTGGTTTACGTGTTTGCCGTGAGGGAGGTTGTGGATGAGAATAGCTCGTCAATGCCCCTCTTAAAACACGCGAGGGACGTTGACGCTCTTAGTTTATTGGGAAGTGCGTTCCATAAGGCAGCTCCGTTTTAGGTAATTGCAATTTGTTGTGAGAATTGCATGTCGTCAATCGAGTATCAATAGGAAAACAACAACTCTTGCATGACGATACTAATAACGGGTGTGAAGGCCGGAGACTGGCAATATATTATTGGAGTGCATCTCAATGCGTGGACTGTAGCTTTTACGCTTAACGGCTAAAAGTTTGACCTGTTTTTAATTGTATATAGCCTTGTAGTAATGTTTTAAACAAGTACTTACTATGGTAGCTCCTGAAGTGAGTCAGTACGTTAGTGTTTGCCGGGTATACAGGGTATAGTCCTAGATTTAGACAAAATATCATGTAGCAAAAACGTATGATTAGTCAAACTTGCGCGACTCCGCCCAATACGGAATATATTTTCTCCCAACTAGCCGTCAATATTTTGTGGTATCGCCGTCTCAAAATCCCAATTAGTTTTGTATCACGATTCTACAATAATTCGCAAGAAAAACTAATAAAATAACAAGGAAAACATTCTGATTTGGTTCAAATTCTCACAACCTCGCGCGTTGACGTAGCTACGATTTGAAGTTTTTGAAAACTCTTTTTGCTTTACAAAAAGATTAGAAAAAAGTTACTGATGACAGTTTAAACAAGTTAACATGATAGCGATTATAGAGAACTATTGACAAGCTTCCTCTTTTATGTCATGACAAGCATTTCGTCTCTTATTTTGGCAGAAAAGCGAATGAAAACAAATCCAAAGTTTATCGTACGGTTCGCCGGATTGAATGTGAATCGATTCAGTAAATATAATTTCGTGAAAATTCAACGATGTTTTAACCCTCAATCCTGTGTATATACAAGGGCAAATGTGACTGCAATATGTCAGTCGACGTCAAGTCCAATGCAGGGTGGAAAATAGCTCAAAAGACGGCAAATTAAGCACAAGATTCTAGTATTTCTACAAGAATGTTCACGGCAAAGAACTTTCACTGTAAATTCATTCAACTTCATTCAATGTTATTCTGCAATAAACAAACGACCAAATAATTATAATAACTGTTTTATTGTCTTACTGGATCAAGGTTTTCATCATGTGCCTGATTGTAATTTACACTTTTACAGCATCAAGTTTTATCAAGAAACTACAGTGTTCGCTTTCGCCGTGAAATGAAATTTTAGCTGTGAATGAGGTTTGACAGAATCATTTCTCACCTTAACTACGACCTTAGCTTCCCTTGTTTATACACATAACATAATACTGATAATACTGCATTGTAGAAACTCCTTTTTACTGTGGAATAACCTTGAATTTTCCTTGAAAAACCGAAGAACATCCCTGCATTCACATTGTAGTTGAAAGCCAGATACCAAAAAAATGTCATTTTCGCTGTCAATCATATCCTGTGAGCCAATCGCGCGCGGTAATTTTGAGACGTCAATACCACAAAATATTGACGTCTCAAAATAAAACAAAGTGACTTGAAAATCGTGATACATTAACTTCTTTATGAATTGAAATTTGTGAGCAAATTTGACGGAACTGCTTACCTGAGTCAACCGACTCTGTTGACACCAAGACGGAAGAGACAGCTGGTCTCTTATGGTTCTCTGGTGGATGATGTTTAGTAACAAAATTCACAAGTTTTACCGACGGCCGGGACCGGATGCTTTAAGTGAGAGAAATATGATTTCATGATTCAACCGTACCGGGGAGAGGAAGGTTTATACACAGGCTACACAAGATACAGCTACATATTTTACTGGTAAACCGAGTTTATGAAGTTTTAAGCACTTTTTAAAATATGGTTATTCGGTTATTTGCTACGTGTTTGACTAGGAAGATACGGCTATTGTTTGTACTGATCTAAATACAAACGGATCACCTACGGAAATAATCCAGGGCGTTTGTTAGGGATGTTTGTTGTAAGAGATCAAAACTGCTGGACGCAATAGATTTTCACCACACATCACATTTTGGAATGGCTTGGAAGGTGAAATTTAGTTTGAATAAAAATAACTTCAGGTTACTAGTAATTTTATAAAACATCCTAGTCCTCGGACCTACAGCTCCCTAGATAAATGCGTAGTGCAGTGTAGTGCAACTGTTTCACTCCCCTCTCACCCCTTCGGGGATCGTGGCGTGTTACAAACATCGGAAGAGAATTGGGCTCGCGCCAAGGAAAATTTCAATATCGCGGCAAAACCGAGTAAACGATATCACAATCTACAACAAACAGAGGTCTGCCGTGCTCACTTACATGGTTTTTACTCGTTAACTGACTCGTGAAACGTTCTTAAAATTAGGCGATTATTTATATTTTCCTATAAAGTGTTTGTTTATAACAGCAACAGCGTACAATAACATATATTCTATATTGCATTAGTTGTTTTGGTTGGCCGGGCGTGGAAACGTAAGAGCTGAAGATCGTGTTGTAAAACGGGGCCTGTTTCTTACAGATTACATCACTCTTTATTGAATTTATTAATAGTAGCATACACGTCAATAACGCATCATTTGAAACGTCTCAAATGAAAACAAACATAAAACCTTGATAATACAAGGGAAACTTTGTTCTTTTTCTAACAAAATGCAAATATTCATTTTCATTCGTCTCTAATCAGGAATAAATCTTCACGAACAATGGTGTGACGAAAGATTGTTCTCAGACTGCCCGTTATAACGGGGTTGATTTGGTATTAAATTTTGCTGTTTGGGCTGTAAAAAAGTGTCCGTTGTCTGTTATGACCGGTGTCCGTTATAACAGGGTCTTTTTAACAGAAAAGTATCACCTTTCCGACGGGACCTATGGTGTTGTTTCACCAAACGTAGGTATTTCTGAAGCGGGTGGGCGAATAAAGGGAACATAATCTGTGCGACTTCCTCTGGCTCCATGGTGCGTCCTCTGTCGAACTGGCTGATGCGTTCAATGTGAATAAATGCGTCCTCAGAGGCAGCCAGGCATTTCCTCGAAGAGAATCAGCTAAAAAGCTCAATAAATAATGTATTTACATATGGTATTTAGTGTTGAGATGTTCAGTATGTATTGTTTCATGATTTTTATGTTCACTTGTAATGGGGGAGGCCCACATTTTTTTTGAACTCAAATATGGGGTAAACAATTAAGACTCCAAACATAAATGTTTTGCGGAACTTTTCTCCAACATAGCAGCCTACTTTGAGATCTTCAAAAAATAAATGCCTTTGTTAAACAAGACTAAACGATGACACTGTATTTACTAATTTAATTCATTAATGTTTAAAATTGAAAAAGCTGGAGTCGACCCAGCTGTTCGATAAATGACTTGGGAGATCTATATTCCCAAGACTTAGAATGTTTATCTGACACATGTAGATATAAAATGAATAAAATGAATACAAAATGTAAACTGATAAAAATGAACAGAATGATTAGCAAGGTCTCTGTCTTTATTTGTGTCATGTCTGAAACAGATATGAAAGATATATATTTTAATGACAATATATACATCAACGCGAATGTAATGATGTATTATAAATTTATCACACCTAAAAGTTTTAAGGAACCCACATGTTACTTTGGTTTCAAATATCGAATTCATAGTTTTAAGTTGAATGGAAATGATTAGAAAGTAATTATTTGCAAGAAAACCAAGCCTTAATAGGCTTGAGTCGGCAGGATTAACTGATGATGTATTTCTAACTTTTACAAATTAGAGTGCCATCCATTGTATTCATGAGTCTTTGGCGTCTTTGGTCATAAACTTGAAGCTGCACGAACAAAGCATAAAGGACATATCATTTACAAAACATCAATAAGCCACGGATAAAGCACTGTAAGGGGTCTCAATGGGGTTAACCGTTATTTAGCCGTAAAAAGTATATAATTCGATAAAACTGGTTTACGTGTTTGCCGTGAGGGAGGTTGTGGATGAGAATAGCTCGTCAATGCCCCTCTTAAAACACGCGAGGGACGTTGACGACGCTCTTAGTTTATTGGGAAGTGCGTTCCATAAGGCAGCTCCGTTTTAGGTAATTGCAATTTGTTGTGAGAATTGCATGTCGTCAATCGAGTATCAATAGGAAAACAACAACTCTTGCATGACGATACTAATAACGGGTGTGAAGGCCGGAGACTGGCAATATATTATTGGAGTGCATCTCAATGCGTGGACTGTAGCTTTTACGCTTAACGGCTAAAAGTTTGACCTGTTTTTAATTGTATATAGCCTTGTAGTAATGTTTTAAACAAGTACTTACTATGGTAGCTCCTGAAGTGAGTCAGTACGTTAGTGTTTGCCGGGTATACAGGGTATAGTCCTAGATTTAGACAAAATATCATGTAGCAAAAACGTATGATTAGTCAAACTTGCGCGACTCCGCCCAATACGGAATATATTTTCTCCCAACTAGCCGTCAATATTTTGTGGTATCGCCGTCTCAAAATCCCAATTAGTTTTGTATCACGATTCTACAATAATCGCAAGAAAAACTAATAAAATAACAAGGAAAACATTCTGATTTGGTTCAAATTCTCACAACCTCGCGCGTTGACGTAGCTACGATTTGAAGTTTTTGAAAACTCTTTTTGCTTTACAAAAAGATTAGAAAAAAGTTACTGATGACAGTTTAAACAAGTTAACATGATAGCGATTATAGAGAACTATTGACAAGCTTCCTCTTTTATGTCATGACAAGCATTTCGTCTCTTATTTTGGCAGAAAAGCGAATGAAAACAAATCCAAAGTTTATCGTACGGTTCGCCGGATTGAATGTGAATCGATTCAGTAAATATAATTTCGTGAAAATTCAACGATGTTTTAACCCTCAATCCTGTGTATATACAAGGGCAAATGTGACTGCAATATGTCAGTCGACGTCAAGTCCAATGCAGGGTGGAAAATAGCTCAAAAGACGGCAAATTAAGCACAAGATTCTAGTATTTCTACAAGAATGTTCACGGCAAAGAACTTTCACTGTAAATTCATTCAACTTCATTCAATGTTATTCTGCAATAAACAAACGACCAAATAATTATAATAACTGTTTTATTGTCTTACTGGATCAAGGTTTTCATCATGTGCCTGATTGTAATTTACACTTTTACAGCATCAAGTTTTATCAAGAAACTACAGTGTTCGCTTTCGCCGTGAAATGAAATTTTAGCTGTGAATGAGGTTTGACAGAATCATTTCTCACCTTAACTACGACCTTAGCTTCCCTTGTTTATACACATAACATAATACTGATAATACTGCATTGTAGAAACTCCTTTTTACTGTGGAATAACCTTGAATTTTCCTTGAAAAACCGAAGAACATCCCTGCATTCACATTGTAGTTGAAAGCCAGATACCAAAAAAATGTCATTTTCGCTGTCAATCATATCCTGTGAGCCAATCGCGCGCGGTAATTTTGAGACGTCAATACCACAAAATATTGACGTCTCAAAATAAAACAAAGTGACTTGAAAATCGTGATACATTAACTTCTTTATGAATTGAAATTTGTGAGCAAATTTGACGGAACTGCTTACCTGAGTCAACCGACTCTGTTGACACCAAGACGGAAGAGACAGCTGGTCTCTTATGGTTCTCTGGTGGATGATGTTTAGTAACAAAATTCACAAGTTTTACCGACGGCCGGGACCGGATGCTTTAAGTGAGAGAAATATGATTTCATGATTCAACCGTACCGGGGAGAGGAAGGTTTATACACAGGCTACACAAGATACAGCTACATATTTTACTGGTAAACCGAGTTTATGAAGTTTTAAGCACTTTTTAAAATATGGTTATTCGGTTATTTGCTACGTGTTTGACTAGGAAGATACGGCTATTGTTTGTACTGATCTAAATACAAACGGATCACCTACGGAAATAATCCAGGGCGTTTGTTAGGGATGTTTGTTGTAAGAGATCAAAACTGCTGGACGCAATAGATTTTCACCACACATCAACATGGCTTGGAAGGTGAAATTTAGTTTGAATAAAAATAACTTCAGGTTACTAGTAATTTTATAAAACATCCTAGTCCTCGGACCTACAGCTCCCTAGATAAATGCGTAGTGCAGTGTAGTGCAACTGTTTCACTCCCCTCTCACCCCTTCGGGGATCGTGGCGTGTTACAAACATCGGAAGAGAATTGGGCTCGCGCCAAGGAAAATTTCAATATCGCGGCAAACCGAGTAAACGATATCACAATCTACAACAAACAGAGGTCTGCCGTGCTCACTTACATGGTTTTTACTCGTTAACTGACTCGTGAAACGTTCTTAAAATTAGGCGATTATTTATATTTTCCTATAAAGTGTTTGTTTATAACAGCAACAGCGTACAATAACATATATTCTATATTGCATTAGTTGTTTTGGTTGGCCGGGCGTGGAAACGTAAGAGCTGAAGATCGTGTTGTAAAACGGGGCCTGTTTCTTACAGATTACATCACTCTTTATTGAATTTATTAATAGTAGCATACACGTCAATAACGCATCATTTGAAACGTCTCAAATGAAAACAAACATAAAACCTTGATAATACAAGGGAAACTTTGTTCTTTTTCTAACAAAATGCAAATATTCATTTTCATTCGTCTCTAATCAGGAATAAATCTTCACGAACAATGGTGTGACGAAAGATTGTTCTCAGACTGCCCGTTATAACGGGGTTGATTTGGTATTAAATTTTGCTGTTTGGGCTGTAAAAAAGTGTCCGTTGTCTGTTATGACCGGTGTCCGTTATAACAGGGTCTTTTTAACAGAAAAGTATCACCTTTCCGACGGGACCTATGGTGTTGTTTCACCAAACGTAGGTATTTCTGAAGCGGGTGGGCGAATAAAGGGAACATAATCTGTGCGACTTCCTCTGGCTCCATGGTGCGTCCTCTGTCGAACTGGCTGATGCGTTCAATGTGAATAAATGCGTCCTCAGAGGCAGCCAGGCATTTCCTCGAAGAGAATCAGCTAAAAAGCTCAATAAATAATGTATTTACATATGGTATTTAGTGTTGAGATGTTCAGTATGTATTGTTTCATGATTTTTATGTTCACTTGTAATGGGGGAGGCCCACATTTTTTTGAACTCAAATATGGGGTAAACAATTAAGACTCCAAACATAAATGTTTTGCGGAACTTTTCTCCAACATAGCAGCCTACTTTGAGATCTTCAAAAAATAAATGCCTTTGTTAAACAAGACTAAACGATGACACTGTATTTACTAATTTAATTCATTAATGTTTAAAATTGAAAAAGCTGGAGTCGACCCAGCTGTTCGATAAATGACTTGGGAGATCTATATTCCCAAGACTTAGAATGTTTATCTGACACATGTAGATATAAAATGAATAAAATGAATACAAAATGTAAACTGATAAAAATGAACAGAATGATTAGCAAGGTCTCTGTCTTTATTTGTGTCATGTCTGAAACAGATATGAAAGATATATATTTTAATGACAATATATACATCAACGCGAATGTAATGATGTATGTATTATAAATTTATCACACCTAAAAGTTTTAAGGAACCCACATGTTACTTTGGTTTCAAATATCGAATTCATAGTTTTAAGTTGAATGGAAATGATTAGAAAGTAATTATTTGCAAGAAAACCAAGCCTTAATAGGCTTGAGTCGGCAGGATTAACTGATGATGTATTTCTAACTTTTACAAATTAGAGTGCCATCCATTGTATTCATGAGTCTTTGGCGTCTTTGGTCATAAACTTGAAGCTGCACGAACAAAGCATAAAGGACATATCATTTACAAAACATCAATAAGCCACGGATAAAGCACTGTAAGGGGTCTCAATGGGGTTAACCGTTATTTAGCCGTAAAAAGTATATAATTCGATAAAACTGGTTTACGTGTTTGCCGTGAGGGAGGTTGTGGATGAGAATAGCTCGTCAATGCCCCTCTTAAAACACGCGAGGGACGTTGACGCTCTTAGTTTATTGGGAAGTGCGTTCCATAAGGCAGCTCCGTTTTAGGTAATTGCAATTTGTTGTGAGAATTGCATGTCGTCAATCGAGTATCAATAGGAAAACAACAACTCTTGCATGACGATACTAATAACGGGTGTGAAGGCCGGAGACTGGCAATATATTATTGGAGTGCATCTCAATGCGTGGACTGTAGCTTTTACGCTTAACGGCTAAAAGTTTGACCTGTTTTTAATTGTATATAGCCTTGTAGTAATGTTTTAAACAAGTACTTACTATGGTAGCTCCTGAAGTGAGTCAGTACGTTAGTGTTTGCCGGGTATACAGGGTATAGTCCTAGATTTAGACAAAATATCATGTAGCAAAAACGTATGATTAGTCAAACTTGCGCGACTCCGCCCAATACGGAATATATTTTCTCCCAACTAGCCGTCAATATTTTGTGGTATCGCCGTCTCAAAATCCCAATTAGTTTTGTATCACGATTCTACAATAATTCGCAAGAAAAACTAATAAAATAACAAGGAAAACATTCTGATTTGGTTCAAATTCTCACAACCTCGCGCGTTGACGTAGCTACGATTTGAAGTTTTTGAAAACTCTTTTTGCTTTACAAAAAGATTAGAAAAAAGTTACTGATGACAGTTTAAACAAGTTAACATGATAGCGATTATAGAGAACTATTGACAAGCTTCCTCTTTTATGTCATGACAAGCATTTCGTCTCTTATTTTGGCAGAAAAGCGAATGAAAACAAATCCAAAGTTTATCGTACGGTTCGCCGGATTGAATGTGAATCGATTCAGTAAATATAATTTCGTGAAAATTCAACGATGTTTTAACCCTCAATCCTGTGTATATACAAGGGCAAATGTGACTGCAATATGTCAGTCGACGTCAAGTCCAATGCAGGGTGGAAAATAGCTCAAAAGACGGCAAATTAAGCACAAGATTCTAGTATTTCTACAAGAATGTTCACGGCAAAGAACTTTCACTGTAAATTCATTCAACTTCATTCAATGTTATTCTGCAATAAACAAACGACCAAAAATTATAATAACTGTTTTATTGTCTTACTGGATCAAGGTTTTCATCATGTGCCTGATTGTAATTTACACTTTTACAGCATCAAGTTTTATCAAGAAACTACAGTGTTCGCTTTCGCCGTGAAATGAAATTTTAGCTGTGAATGAGGTTTGACAGAATCATTTCTCACCTTAACTACGACCTTAGCTTCCCTTGTTTATACACATAACATAATACTGATAATACTGCATTGTAGAAACTCCTTTTTACTGTGGAATAACCTTGAATTTTCCTTGAAAAACCGAAGAACATCCCTGCATTCACATTGTAGTTGAAAGCCAGATACCAAAAAAATGTCATTTTCGCTGTCAATCATATCCTGTGAGCCAATCGCGCGCGGTAATTTTGAGACGTCAATACCACAAAATATTGACGTCTCAAAATAAAACAAAGTGACTTGAAAATCGTGATACATTAACTTCTTTATGAATTGAAATTTGTGAGCAAATTTGACGGAACTGCTTACCTGAGTCAACCGACTCTGTTGACACCAAGACGGAAGAGACAGCTGGTCTCTTATGGTTCTCTGGTGGATGATGTTTAGTAACAAAATTCACAAGTTTTACCGACGGCCGGGACCGGATGCTTTAAGTGAGAGAAATATGATTTCATGATTCAACCGTACCGGGGAGAGGAAGGTTTATACACAGGCTACACAAGATACAGCTACATATTTTACTGGTAAACCGAGTTTATGAAGTTTTAAGCACTTTTTAAAATATGGTTATTCGGTTATTTGCTACGTGTTTGACTAGGAAGATACGGCTATTGTTTGTACTGATCTAAATACAAACGGATCACCTACGGAAATAATCCAGGGCGTTTGTTAGGGATGTTTGTTGTAAGAGATCAAAACTGCTGGACGCAATAGATTTTCACCACACATCAACATGGCTTGGAAGGTGAAATTTAGTTTGAATAAAAATAACTTCAGGTTACTAGTAATTTTATAAAACATCCTAGTCCTCGGACCTACAGCTCCCTAGATAAATGCGTAGTGCAGTGTAGTGCAACTGTTTCACTCCCCTCTCACCCCTTCGGGGATCGTGGCGTGTTACAAACATCGGAAGAGAATTGGGCTCGCGCCAAGGAAAATTTCAATATCGCGGCAAACCGAGTAAACGATATCACAATCTACAACAAACAGAGGTCTGCCGTGCTCACTTACATGGTTTTTACTCGTTAACTGACTCGTGAAACGTTCTTAAAATTAGGCGATTATTTATATTTTCCTATAAAGTGTTTGTTTATAACAGCAACAGCGTACAATAACATATATTCTATATTGCATTAGTTGTTTTGGTTGGCCGGGCGTGGAAACGTAAGAGCTGAAGATCGTGTTGTAAAACGGGGCCTGTTTCTTACAGATTACATCACTCTTTATTGAATTTATTAATAGTAGCATACACGTCAATAACGCATCATTTGAAACGTCTCAAATGAAAACAAACATAAAACCTTGATAATACAAGGGAAACTTTGTTCTTTTTCTAACAAAATGCAAATATTCATTTTCATTCGTCTCTAATCAGGAATAAATCTTCACGAACAATGGTGTGACGAAAGATTGTTCTCAGACTGCCCGTTATAACGGGGTTGATTTGGTATTAAATTTTGCTGTTTGGGCTGTAAAAAAGTGTCCGTTGTCTGTTATGACCGGTGTCCGTTATAACAGGGTCTTTTTAACAGAAAAGTATCACCTTTCCGACGGGACCTATGGTGTTGTTTCACCAAACGTAGGTATTTCTGAAGCGGGTGGGCGAATAAAGGGAACATAATCTGTGCGACTTCCTCTGGCTCCATGGTGCGTCCTCTGTCGAACTGGCTGATGCGTTCAATGTGAATAAATGCGTCCTCAGAGGCAGCCAGGCATTTCCTCGAAGAGAATCAGCTAAAAAGCTCAATAAATAATGTATTTACATATGGTATTTAGTGTTGAGATGTTCAGTATGTATTGTTTCATGATTTTTATGTTCACTTGTAATGGGGGGGAGGCCCACATTTTTTTGAACTCAAATATGGGGTAAACAATTAAGACTCCAAACATAAATGTTTTGCGGAACTTTTCTCCAACATAGCAGCCTACTTTGAGATCTTCAAAAAATAAATGCCTTTGTTAAACAAGACTAAACGATGACACTGTATTTACTAATTTAATTCATTAATGTTTAAAATTGAAAAAGCTGGAGTCGACCCAGCTGTTCGATAAATGACTTGGGAGATCTATATTCCCAAGACTTAGAATGTTTATCTGACACATGTAGATATAAAATGAATAAAATGAATACAAAATGTAAACTGATAAAAATGAACAGAATGATTAGCAAGGTCTCTGTCTTTATTTGTGTCATGTCTGAAACAGATATGAAAGATATATATTTTAATGACAATATATACATCAACGCGAATGTAATGATGTATTATAAATTTATCACACCTAAAAGTTTTAAGGAACCCACATGTTACTTTGGTTTCAAATATCGAATTCATAGTTTTAAGTTGAATGGAAATGATTAGAAAGTAATTATTTGCAAGAAAACCAAGCCTTAATAGGCTTGAGTCGGCAGGATTAACTGATGATGTATTTCTAACTTTTACAAATTAGAGTGCCATCCATTGTATTCATGAGTCTTTGGCGTCTTTGGTCATAAACTTGAAGCTGCACGAACAAAGCATAAAGGACATATCATTTACAAAACATCAATAAGCCACGGATAAAGCACTGTAAGGGGTCTCAATGGGGTTAACCGTTATTTAGCCGTAAAAAGTATATAATTCGATAAAACTGGTTTACGTGTTTGCCGTGAGGGAGGTTGTGGATGAGAATAGCTCGTCAATGCCCCTCTTAAAACACGCGAGGGACGTTGACGCTCTTAGTTTATTGGGAAGTGCGTTCCATAAGGCAGCTCCGTTTTAGGTAATTGCAATTTGTTGTGAGAATTGCATGTCGTCAATCGAGTATCAATAGGAAAACAACAACTCTTGCATGACGATACTAATAACGGGTGTGAAGGCCGGAGACTGGCAATATATTATTGGAGTGCATCTCAATGCGTGGACTGTAGCTTTTACGCTTAACGGCTAAAAGTTTGACCTGTTTTTAATTGTATATAGCCTTGTAGTAATGTTTTAAACAAGTACTTACTATGGTAGCTCCTGAAGTGAGTCAGTACGTTAGTGTTTGCCGGGTATACAGGGTATAGTCCTAGATTTAGACAAAATATCATGTAGCAAAAACGTATGATTAGTCAAACTTGCGCGACTCCGCCCAATACGGAATATATTTTCTCCCAACTAGCCGTCAATATTTTGTGGTATCGCCGTCTCAAAATCCCAATTAGTTTTGTATCACGATTCTACAATAATTCGCAAGAAAAACTAATAAAATAACAAGGAAAACATTCTGATTTGGTCTCAAAGTTGGATTTGAAGTTTTTGAAAACTCTTTTTGCTTTACAAAAAGATTAGAAAAAAGTTACTGATGACAGTTTAAACAAGTTAACATGATAGCGATTATAGAGAACTATTGACAAGCTTCCTCTTTTATGTCATGACAAGCATTTCGTCTCTTATTTTGGCAGAAAAGCGAATGAAAACAAATCCAAAGTTTATCGTACGGTTCGCCGGATTGAATGTGAATCGATTCAGTAAATATAATTTCGTGAAAATTCAACGATGTTTTAACCCTCAATCCTGTGTATATACAAGGGCAAATGTGACTGCAATATGTCAGTCGACGTCAAGTCCAATGCAGGGTGGAAAATAGCTCAAAAGACGGCAAATTAAGCACAAGATTCTAGTATTTCTACAAGAATGTTCACGGCAAAGAACTTTCACTGTAAATTCATTCAACTTCATTCAATGTTATTCTGCAATAAACAAACGACCAAATAATTATAATAACTGTTTTATTGTCTTACTGGATCAAGGTTTTCATCATGTGCCTGATTGTAATTTACACTTTTACAGCATCAAGTTTTATCAAGAAACTACAGTGTTCGCTTTCGCCGTGAAATGAAATTTTAGCTGTGAATGAGGTTTGACAGAATCATTTCTCACCTTAACTACGACCTTAGCTTCCCTTGTTTATACACATAACATAATACTGATAATACTGCATTGTAGAAACTCCTTTTTACTGTGGAATAACCTTGAATTTTCCTTGAAAAACCGAAGAACATCCCTGCATTCACATTGTAGTTGAAAGCCAGATACCAAAAAAATGTCATTTTCGCTGTCAATCATATCCTGTGAGCCAATCGCGCGCGGTAATTTTGAGACGTCAATACCACAAAATATTGACGTCTCAAAATAAAACAAAGTGACTTGAAAATCGTGATACATTAACTTCTTTATGAATTGAAATTTGTGAGCAAATTTGACGGAACTGCTTACCTGAGTCAACCGACTCTGTTGACACCAAGACGGAAGAGACAGCTGGTCTCTTATGGTTCTCTGGTGGATGATGTTTAGTAACAAAATTCACAAGTTTTACCGACGGCCGGGACCGGATGCTTTAAGTGAGAGAAATATGATTTCATGATTCAACCGTACCGGGGAGAGGAAGGTTTATACACAGGCTACACAAGATACAGCTACATATTTTACTGGTAAACCGAGTTTATGAAGTTTTAAGCACTTTTTAAAATATGGTTATTCGGTTATTTGCTACGTGTTTGACTAGGAAGATACGGCTATTGTTTGTACTGATCTAAATACAAACGGATCACCTACGGAAATAATCCAGGGCGTTTGTTAGGGATGTTTGTTGTAAGAGATCAAAACTGCTGGACGCAATAGATTTTCACCACACATCAACATGGCTTGGAAGGTGAAATTTAGTTTGAATAAAAATAACTTCAGGTTACTAGTAATTTTATAAAACATCCTAGTCCTCGGACCTACAGCTCCCTAGATAAATGCGTAGTGCAGTGTAGTGCAACTGTTTCACTCCCCTCTCACCCCTTCGGGGATCGTGGCGTGTTACAAACATCGGAAGAGAATTGGGCTCGCGCCAAGGAAAATTTCAATATCGCGGCAAACCGAGTAAACGATATCACAATCTACAACAAACAGAGGTCTGCCGTGCTCACTTACATGGTTTTTACTCGTTAACTGACTCGTGAAACGTTCTTAAAATTAGGCGATTATTTATATTTTCCTATAAAGTGTTTGTTTATAACAGCAACAGCGTACAATAACATATATTCTATATTGCATTAGTTGTTTTGGTTGGCCGGGCGTGGAAACGTAAGAGCTGAAGATCGTGTTGTAAAACGGGGCCTGTTTCTTACAGATTACATCACTCTTTATTGAATTTATTAATAGTAGCATACACGTCAATAACGCATCATTTGAAACGTCTCAAATGAAAACAAACATAAAACCTTGATAATACAAGGGAAACTTTGTTCTTTTTCTAACAAAATGCAAATATTCATTTTCATTCGTCTCTAATCAGGAATAAATCTTCACGAACAATGGTGTGACGAAAGATTGTTCTCAGACTGCCCGTTATAACGGGGTTGATTTGGTATTAAATTTTGCTGTTTGGGCTGTAAAAAAGTGTCCGTTGTCTGTTATGACCGGTGTCCGTTATAACAGGGTCTTTTTAACAGAAAAGTATCACCTTTCCGACGGGACCTATGGTGTTGTTTCACCAAACGTAGGTATTTCTGAAGCGGGTGGGCGAATAAAGGGAACATAATCTGTGCGACTTCCTCTGGCTCCATGGTGCGTCCTCTGTCGAACTGGCTGATGCGTTCAATGTGAATAAATGCGTCCTCAGAGGCAGCCAGGCATTTCCTCGAAGAGAATCAGCTAAAAAGCTCAATAAATAATGTATTTACATATGGTATTTAGTGTTGAGATGTTCAGTATGTATTGTTTCATGATTTTTATGTTCACTTGTAATGGGGGAGGCCCACATTTTTTTGAACTCAAATATGGGGTAAACAATTAAGACTCCAAACATAAATGTTTTGCGGAACTTTTCTCCAACATAGCAGCCTACTTTGAGATCTTCAAAAAATAAATGCCTTTGTTAAACAAGACTAAACGATGACACTGTATTTACTAATTTAATTCATTAATGTTTAAAATTGAAAAAGCTGGAGTCGACCCAGCTGTTCGATAAATGACTTGGGAGATCTATATTCCCAAGACTTAGAATGTTTATCTGACACATGTAGATATAAAATGAATAAAATGAATACAAAATGTAAACTGATAAAAATGAACAGAATGATTAGCAAGGTCTCTGTCTTTATTTGTGTCATGTCTGAAACAGATATGAAAGATATATATTTTAATGACAATATATACATCAACGCGAATGTAATGATGTATTATAAATTTATCACACCTAAAAGTTTTAAGGAACCCACATGTTACTTTGGTTTCAAATATCGAATTCATAGTTTTAAGTTGAATGGAAATGATTAGAAAGTAATTATTTGCAAGAAAACCAAGCCTTAATAGGCTTGAGTCGGCAGGATTAACTGATGATGTATTTCTAACTTTTACAAATTAGAGTGCCATCCATTGTATTCATGAGTCTTTGGCGTCTTTGGTCATAAACTTGAAGCTGCACGAACAAAGCATAAAGGACATATCATTTACAAAACATCAATAAGCCACGGATAAAGCACTGTAAGGGGTCTCAATGGGGTTAACCGTTATTTAGCCGTAAAAAGTATATAATTCGATAAAACTGGTTTACGTGTTTGCCGTGAGGGAGGTTGTGGATGAGAATAGCTCGTCAATGCCCCTCTTAAAACACGCGAGGGACGTTGACGCTCTTAGTTTATTGGGAAGTGCGTTCCATAAGGCAGCTCCGTTTTAGGTAATTGCAATTTGTTGTGAGAATTGCATGTCGTCAATCGAGTATCAATAGGAAAACAACAACTCTTGCATGACGATACTAATAACGGGTGTGAAGGCCGGAGACTGGCAATATATTATTGGAGTGCATCTCAATGCGTGGACTGTAGCTTTTACGCTTAACGGCTAAAAGTTTGACCTGTTTTTAATTGTATATAGCCTTGTAGTAATGTTTTAAACAAGTACTTACTATGGTAGCTCCTGAAGTGAGTCAGTACGTTAGTGTTTGCCGGGTATACAGGGTATAGTCCTAGATTTAGACAAAATATCATGTAGCAAAAACGTATGATTAGTCAAACTTGCGCGACTCCGCCCAATACGGAATATATTTTCTCCCAACTAGCCGTCAATATTTTGTGGTATCGCCGTCTCAAAATCCCAATTAGTTTTGTATCACGATTCTACAATAATTCGCAAGAAAAACTAATAAAATAACAAGGAAAACATTCTGATTTGGTTCAAATTCTTGGATTTGCGCGTTGACGAAAGCTACGATTTGAAGTTTTTGAAAACTCTTTTTGCTTTACAAAAAGATTAGAAAAAAGTTACTGATGACAGTTTAAACAAGTTAACATGATAGCGATTATAGAGAACTATTGACAAGCTTCCTCTTTTATGTCATGACAAGCATTTCGTCTCTTATTTTGGCAGAAAAGCGAATGAAAACAAATCCAAAGTTTATCGTACGGTTCGCCGGATTGAATGTGAATCGATTCAGTAAATATAATTTCGTGAAAATTCAACGATGTTTTAACCCTCAATCCTGTGTATATACAAGGGCAAATGTGACTGCAATATGTCAGTCGACGTCAAGTCCAATGCAGGGTGGAAAATAGCTCAAAAGACGGCAAATTAAGCACAAGATTCTAGTATTTCTACAAGAATGTTCACGGCAAAGAACTTTCACTGTAAATTCATTCAACTTCATTCAATGTTATTCTGCAATAAACAAACGACCAAATAATTATAATAACTGTTTTATTGTCTTACTGGATCAAGGTTTTCATCATGTGCCTGATTGTAATTTACACTTTTACAGCATCAAGTTTTATCAAGAAACTACAGTGTTCGCTTTCGCCGTGAAATGAAATTTTAGCTGTGAATGAGGTTTGACAGAATCATTTCTCACCTTAACTACGACCTTAGCTTCCCTTGTTTATACACATAACATAATACTGATAATACTGCATTGTAGAAACTCCTTTTTACTGTGGAATAACCTTGAATTTTCCTTGAAAAACCGAAGAACATCCCTGCATTCACATTGTAGTTGAAAGCCAGATACCAAAAAAATGTCATTTTCGCTGTCAATCATATCCTGTGAGCCAATCGCGCGCGGTAATTTTGAGACGTCAATACCACAAAATATTGACGTCTCAAAATAAAACAAAGTGACTTGAAAATCGTGATACATTAACTTCTTTATGAATTGAAATTTGTGAGCAAATTTGACGGAACTGCTTACCTGAGTCAACCGACTCTGTTGACACCAAGACGGAAGAGACAGCTGGTCTCTTATGGTTCTCTGGTGGATGATGTTTAGTAACAAAATTCACAAGTTTTACCGACGGCCGGGACCGGATGCTTTAAGTGAGAGAAATATGATTTCATGATTCAACCGTACCGGGGAGAGGAAGGTTTATACACAGGCTACACAAGATACAGCTACATATTTTACTGGTAAACCGAGTTTATGAAGTTTTAAGCACTTTTTAAAATATGGTTATTCGGTTATTTGCTACGTGTTTGACTAGGAAGATACGGCTATTGTTTGTACTGATCTAAATACAAACGGATCACCTACGGAAATAATCCAGGGCGTTTGTTAGGGATGTTTGTTGTAAGAGATCAAAACTGCTGGACGCAATAGATTTTCACCACACATCAACATGGCTTGAAGGTGAAATTTAGTTTGAATAAAATAACTTCAGGTACTAGTAATTTTATAAAACATCCTAGTCCTCGGACCTACAGCTCCCTAGATAAAATGCGTAGTGCAGTGTAGTGCAACTGTTTCACTCCCCTCTCACCCCTTCGGGGATCGTGGCGTGTTACAAACATCGGAAGAGAATTGGGCTCGCGCCAAGGAAAATT
>JAUJYZ010001449.1:165103-212194 GCA_033675265.1 Actinostola sp. cb2023
TTGGTTGGCCGGGCGTGGAAACGTAAGAGCTGAAGATCGTGTTGTAAAACGGGGCCTGTTTCTTACAGATTACATCACTCTTTATTGAATTTATTAATAGTAGCATACACGTCAATAACGCATCATTTGAAACGTCTCAAATGAAAACAACATAAAACCTTGATAATACAAGGGAAACTTTGTTCTTTTTCTAACAAAATGCAAATATTCATTTTCATTCGTCTCTAATCAGGAATAATCTTCACGAACAATGGTGTGACGAAAGATTGTTCTCAGACTGCCCGTTATAACGGGGTTGATTTGGTATTAAATTTTGCTGTTTGGGCTGTAAAAAAGTGTCCGTTGTCTGTTATGACCGGTGTCCGTTATAACAGGGTCTTTTTAACAGAAAAGTATCACCTTTCCGACGGGACCTATGGTGTTGTTTCACCAAACGTAGGTATTTCTGAAGCGGGTGGGCGAATAAAGGGAACATAATCTGTGCGACTTCCTCTGGCTCCATGGTGCGTCCTCTGTCGAACTGGCTGATGCGTTCAATGTGAATAAATGCGTCCTCAGAGGCAGCCAGGCATTTCCTCGAAGAGAATCAGCTAAAAAGCTCAATAAATAATGTATTTACATATGGTATTTAGTGTTGAGATGTTCAGTATGTATTGTTTCATGATTTTTATGTTCACTTGTAATGGGGGAGGCCCACATTTTTTTGAACTCAAATATGGGGTAAACAATTAAGACTCCAAACATAAATGTTTTGCGGAACTTTTCTCCAACATAGCAGCCTACTTTGAAATCTTCAAAAAATAAATGCCTTTGTTAAACAAGACTAAACGATGACACTGTATTTACTAATTTAATTCATTAATGTTTAAAATTGAAAAAGCTGGAGTCGACCCAGCTGTTCGATAAATGACTTGGGAGATCTATATTCCCAAGACTTAGAATGTTTATCTGACACATGTAGATATAAAATTAATAAAATGAATACAAAATGTAAACTGATAAAAATGAACAGAATGATTAGCAAGGTCTCTGTCTTTATTTGTGTCATGTCTGAAACAGATATGAAAGATATATATTTTAATGACAATATATACATCAACGCGAATGTAATGATGTATTATAAATTTATCACACCTAAAAGTTTTAAGGAACCCACATGTTACTTTGGTTTCAAATATCGAATTCATAGTTTTAAGTTGAATGGAAATGATTAGAAAGTAATTATTTGCAAGAAAACCAAGCCTTAATAGGCTTGAGTCGGCAGGATTAACTGATGATGTATTTCTAACTTTTACAAATTAGAGTGCCATCCATTGTATTCATGAGTCTTTGGCGTCTTTGGTCATAAACTTGAAGCTGCACGAACAAAGCATAAAGGACATATCATTTACAAAACATCAATAAGCCACGGATAAAGCACTGTAAGGGGTCTCAATGGGGTTAACCGTTATTTAGCCGTAAAAAGTATATAATTCGATAAAACTGGTTTACGTGTTTGCCGTGAGGGAGGTTGTGGATGAGAATAGCTCGTCAATGCCCCTCTTAAAACACGCGAGGGACGTTGACGCTCTTAGTTTATTGGGAAGTGCGTTCCATAAGGCAGCTCCGTTTTAGGTAATTGCAATTTGTTGTGAGAATTGCATGTCGTCAATCGAGTATCAATAGGAAAACAACAACTCTTGCATGACGATACTAATAACGGGTGTGAAGGCCGGAGACTGGCAATATATTATTGGAGTGCATCTCAATGCGTGGACTGTAGCTTTTACGCTTAACGGCTAAAAGTTTGACCTGTTTTTAATTGTATATAGCCTTGTAGTAATGTTTTAAACAAGTACTTACTATGGTAGCTCCTGAAGTGAGTCAGTACGTTAGTGTTTGCCGGGTATACAGGGTATAGTCCTAGATTTAGACAAAATATCATGTAGCAAAAACGTATGATTAGTCAAACTTGCGCGACTCCGCCCAATACGGAATATATTTTCTCCCAACTAGCCGTCAATATTTTGTGGTATCGCCGTCTCAAAATCCCAATTAGTTTTGTATCACGATTCTACAATAATTCGCAAGAAAAACTAATAAAATAACAAGGAAAACATTCTGATTTGGTTCAAAGTTGGATTTGAAGTTTTTGAAAACTCTTTTTGCTTTACAAAAAGATTAGAAAAAAGTTACTGATGACAGTTTAAACAAGTTAACATGATAGCGATTATAGAGAACTATTGACAAGCTTCCTCTTTTATGTCATGACAAGCATTTCGTCTCTTATTTTGGCAGAAAAGCGAATGAAAACAAATCCAAAGTTTATCGTACGGTTCGCCGGATTGAATGTGAATCGATTCAGTAAATATAATTTCGTGAAAATTCAACGATGTTTTAACCCTCAATCCTGTGTATATACAAGGGCAAATGTGACTGCAATATGTCAGTCGACGTCAAGTCCAATGCAGGGTGGAAAATAGCTCAAAAGACGGCAAATTAAGCACAAGATTCTAGTATTTCTACAAGAATGTTCACGGCAAAGAACTTTCACTGTAAATTCATTCAACTTCATTCAATGTTATTCTGCAATAAACAAACGACCAAATAATTATAATAACTGTTTTATTGTCTTACTGGATCAAGGTTTTCATCATGTGCCTGATTGTAATTTACACTTTTACAGCATCAAGTTTTATCAAGAAACTACAGTGTTCGCTTTCGCCGTGAAATGAAATTTTAGCTGTGAATGAGGTTTGACAGAATCATTTCTCACCTTAACTACGACCTTAGCTTCCCTTGTTTATACACATAACATAATACTGATAATACTGCATTGTAGAAACTCCTTTTTACTGTGGAATAACCTTGAATTTTCCTTGAAAAACCGAAGAACATCCCTGCATTCACATTGTAGTTGAAAGCCAGATACCAAAAAAATGTCATTTTCGCTGTCAATCATATCCTGTGAGCCAATCGCGCGCGGTAATTTTGAGACGTCAATACCACAAAATATTGACGTCTCAAAATAAAACAAAGTGACTTGAAAATCGTGATACATTAACTTATTTATGAATTGAAATTTGTGAGCAAATTTGACGGAACTGCTTACCTGAGTCAACCGACTCTGTTGACACCAAGACGGAAGAGACAGCTGGTCTCTTATGGTTCTCTGGTGGATGATGTTTAGTAACAAAATTCACAAGTTTTACCGACGGCCGGGACCGGATGCTTTAAGTGAGAGAAATATGATTTCATGATTCAACCGTACCGGGGAGAGGAAGGTTTATACACAGGCTACACAAGATACAGCTACATATTTTACTGGTAAACCGAGTTTATGAAGTTTTAAGCACTTTTTAAAATATGGTTATTCGGTTATTTGCTACGTGTTTGACTAGGAAGATACGGCTATTGTTTGTACTGATCTAAATTAGCCATTATCAAATCGAGCAGGGGACTGGGAACGAATTTATTAGAATTAATGTAATTATGAAATTAAGTTCATGACATGAAAGAGCATGTTGAAATTAGCATCTGTGCAAAGTTTGATGTGAATTGAGCGAATTCTGTCGGAATTATAAACTTTTGAAATTGTGTTGTCCAGCCAAAATTTTACAGTGAATGTATGGTTTGGATGGACAACATCAAAAATTTACAGAGTTTGTATGGGAAAATAGGCATCTTTGATGCCCTCTAGCATCGTCAATATTAAGCCGAAGTTCACCAAACTTTGCAGACAAGCTAAGTTTCGTCTGCTCTCTCAGAAAATGATGCCCTTTTTTTCTAGTTTCTTATTGAATTAGTTTTACGGACTTGGTCCCAGTCCCCTGCTCGATTTGGTAATGGCTAATACAAACGGATCACCTACGGAAATAATCCAGGGCGTTTGTTAGGGATGTTTGTTGTAAGAGATCAAAACTGCTGGACGCAATAGATTTTCACCACACATCAACATGGCTTGGAAGGTGAAATTTAGTTTGAATAAAAATAACTTCAGGTTACTAGTAATTTTATAAAACATCCTAGTCCTCGGACCTACAGCTCCCTAGATAAATGCGTAGTGCAGTGTAGTGCAACTGTTTCACTCCCCTCTCACCCCTTCGGGGATCGTGGCGTGTTACAAACATCGGAAGAGAATTGGGCTCGCGCCAAGGAAATTTTCAATATCGCGGCAAACCGAGTAAACGATATCACAATCTACAACAAACAGAGGTCTGCCGTGCTCACTTACATGGTTTTTACTCGTTAACTGACTCGTGAAACGTTCTTAAAATTAGGCGATTATTTATATTTTCCTATAAAGTGTTTGTTTATAACAGCAACAGCGTACAATAACATATATTCTATATTGCATTAGTTGTTTTGGTTGGCCGGGCGTGGAAACGTAAGAGCTGAAGATCGTGTTGTAAAACGGGGCCTGTTTCTTACAGATTACATCACTCTTTATTGAATTTATTAATAGTAGCATACACGTCAATAACGCATCATTTGAAACGTCTCAAATGAAAACAAACATAAAACCTTGATAATACAAGGGAAACTTTGTTCTTTTTCTAACAAAATGCAAATATTCATTTTCATTCGTCTCTAATCAGGAATAAATCTTCACGAACAATGGTGTGACGAAAGATTGTTCTCAGACTGCCCGTTATAACGGGGTTGATTTGGTATTAAATTTTGCTGTTTGGGCTGTAAAAAAGTGTCCGTTGTCTGTTATGACCGGTGTCCGTTATAACAGGGTCTTTTTAACAGAAAAGTATCACCTTTCCGACGGGACCTATGGTGTTGTTTCACCAAACGTAGGTATTTCTGAAGCGGGTGGGCGAATAAAGGGAACATAATCTGTGCGACTTCCTCTGGCTCCATGGTGCGTCCTCTGTCGAACTGGCTGATGCGTTCAATGTGAATAAATGCGTCCTCAGAGGCAGCCAGGCATTTCCTCGAAGAGAATCAGCTAAAAAGCTCAATAAATAATGTATTTACATATGGTATTTAGTGTTGAGATGTTCAGTATGTATTGTTTCATGATTTTTATGTTCACTTGTAATGGGGGAGGCCCACATTTTTTTGAACTCAAATATGGGGTAAACAATTAAGACTCCAAACATAAATGTTTTGCGGAACTTTTCTCCAACATAGCAGCCTACTTTGAAATCTTCAAAAAATAAATGCCTTTGTTAAACAAGACTAAACGATGACACTGTATTTACTAATTTAATTCATTAATGTTTAAAATTGAAAAAGCTGGAGTCGACCCAGCTGTTCGATAAATGACTTGGGAGATCTATATTCCCAAGACTTAGAATGTTTATCTGACACATGTAGATATAAAATTAATAAAATGAATACAAAATGTAAACTGATAAAAATGAACAGAATGATTAGCAAGGTCTCTGTCTTTATTTGTGTCATGTCTGAAACAGATATGAAAGATATATATTTTAATGACAATATATACATCAACGCGAATGTAATGATGTATTATAAATTTATCACACCTAAAAGTTTTAAGGAACCCACATGTTACTTTGGTTTCAAATATCGAATTCATAGTTTTAAGTTGAATGGAAATGATTAGAAAGTAATTATTTGCAAGAAAACCAAGCCTTAATAGGCTTGAGTCGGCAGGATTAACTGATGATGTATTTCTAACTTTTACAAATTAGAGTGCCATCCATTGTATTCATGAGTCTTTGGCGTCTTTGGTCATAAACTTGAAGCTGCACGAACAAAGCATAAAGGACATATCATTTACAAAACATCAATAAGCCACGGATAAAGCACTGTAAGGGGTCTCAATGGGGTTAACCGTTATTTAGCCGTAAAAAGTATATAATTCGATAAAACTGGTTTACGTGTTTGCCGTGAGGGAGGTTGTGGATGAGAATAGCTCGTCAATGCCCCTCTTAAAACACGCGAGGGACGTTGACGCTCTTAGTTTATTGGGAAGTGCGTTCCATAAGGCAGCTCCGTTTTAGGTAATTGCAATTTGTTGTGAGAAATGCATGTCGTCAATCGAGTATCAATAGGAAAACAACAACTCTTGCATGACGATACTAATAACGGGTGTGAAGGCCGGAGACTGGCAATATATTATTGGAGTGCATCTCAATGCGTGGACTGTAGCTTTTACGCTTAACGGCTAAAAGTTTGACCTGTTTTTAATTGTATATAGCCTTGTAGTAATGTTTTAAACAAGTACTTACTATGGTAGCTCCTGAAGTGAGTCAGTACGTTAGTGTTTGCCGGGTATACAGGGTATAGTCCTAGATTTAGACAAAATATCATGTAGCAAAAACGTATGATTAGTCAAACTTGCGCGACTCCGCCCAATACGGAATATATTTTCTCCCAACTAGCCGTCAATATTTTGTGGTATCGCCGTCTCAAAATCCCAATTAGTTTTGTATCACGATTCTACAATAATTCGCAAGAAAAACTAATAAAATAACAAGGAAAACATTCTGATTTGGTTCAAAGTTGGATTTGAAGTTTTTGAAAACTCTTTTTGCTTTACAAAAAGATTAGAAAAAAGTTACTGATGACAGTTTAAACAAGTTAACATGATAGCGATTATAGAGAACTATTGACAAGCTTCCTCTTTTATGTCATGACAAGCATTTCGTCTCTTATTTTGGCAGAAAAGCGAATGAAAACAAATCCAAAGTTTATCGTACGGTTCGCCGGATTGAATGTGAATCGATTCAGTAAATATAATTTCGTGAAAATTCAACGATGTTTTAACCCTCAATCCTGTGTATATACAAGGGCAAATGTGACTGCAATATGTCAGTCGACGTCAAGTCCAATGCAGGGTGGAAAATAGCTCAAAAGACGGCAAATTAAGCACAAGATTCTAGTATTTCTACAAGAATGTTCACGGCAAAGAACTTTCACTGTAAATTCATTCAACTTCATTCAATGTTATTCTGCAATAAACAAACGACCAAATAATTATAATAACTGTTTTATTGTCTTACTGGATCAAGGTTTTCATCATGTGCCTGATTGTAATTTACACTTTTACAGCATCAAGTTTTATCAAGAAACTACAGTGTTCGCTTTCGCCGTGAAATGAAATTTTAGCTGTGAATGAGGTTTGACAGAATCATTTCTCACCTTAACTACGACCTTAGCTTCCCTTGTTTATACACATAACATAATACTGATAATACTGCATTGTAGAAACTCCTTTTTACTGTGGAATAACCTTGAATTTTCCTTGAAAAACCGAAGAACATCCCTGCATTCACATTGTAGTTGAAAGCCAGATACCAAAAAAATGTCATTTTCGCTGTCAATCATATCCTGTGAGCCAATCGCGCGCGGTAATTTTGAGACGTCAATACCACAAAATATTGACGTCTCAAAATAAAACAAAGTGACTTGAAAATCGTGATACATTAACTTATTTATGAATTGAAATTTGTGAGCAAATTTGACGGAACTGCTTACCTGAGTCAACCGACTCTGTTGACACCAAGACGGAAGAGACAGCTGGTCTCTTATGGTTCTCTGGTGGATGATGTTTAGTAACAAAATTCACAAGTTTTACCGACGGCCGGGACCGGATGCTTTAAGTGAGAGAAATATGATTTCATGATTCAACCGTACCGGGGAGAGGAAGGTTTATACACAGGCTACACAAGATACAGCTACATATTTTACTGGTAAACCGAGTTTATGAAGTTTTAAGCACTTTTTAAAATATGGTTATTCGGTTATTTGCTACGTGTTTGACTAGGAAGATACGGCTATTGTTTGTACTGATCTAAATTAGCCATTATCAAATCGAGCAGGGGACTGGGAACGAATTTATTAGAATTAATGTAATTATGAAATTAAGTTCATGACATGAAAGAGCATGTTGAAATTAGCATCTGTGCAAAGTTTGATGTGAATTGAGCGAATTCTGTCGGAATTATAAACTTTTGAAATTGTGTTGTCCAGCCAAAATTTTACAGTGAATGTATGGTTTGGATGGACAACATCAAAAATTTACAGAGTTTGTATGGGAAAATAGGCATCTTTGATGCCCTCTAGCATCGTCAATATTAAGCCGAAGTTCACCAAACTTTGCAGACAAGCTAAGTTTCGTCTGCTCTCTCAGAAAATGATGCCCTTTTTTTCTAGTTTCTTATTGAATTAGTTTTACGGACTTGGTCCCAGTCCCCTGCTCGATTTTGTAATGGCTAATACAAACGGATCACCTACGGAAATAATCCAGGGCGTTTGTTAGGGATGTTTGTTGTAAGAGATCAAAACTGCTGGACGCAATAGATTTTCACCACACATCAACATGGCTTGGAAGGTGAAATTTAGTTTGAATAAAAATAACTTCAGGTTACTAGTAATTTTATAAAACATCCTAGTCCTCGGACCTACAGCTCCCTAGATAAATGCGTAGTGCAGTGTAGTGCAACTGTTTCACTCCCCTCTCACCCCTTCGGGGATCGTGGCGTGTTACAAACATCGGAAGAGAATTGGGCTCGCGCCAAGGAAATTTTCAATATCGCGGCAAACCGAGTAAACGATATCACAATCTACAACAAACAGAGGTCTGCCGTGCTCACTTACATGGTTTTTACTCGTTAACTGACTCGTGAAACGTTCTTCTTAAAATTAGGCGATTATTTATATTTTCCTATAAAGTGTTTGTTTATAACAGCAACAGCGTACAATAACATATATTCTATATTGCATTAGTTGTTTTGGTTGGCCGGGCGTGGAAACGTAAGAGCTGAAGATCGTGTTGTAAAACGGGGCCTGTTTCTTACAGATTACATCACTCTTTATTGAATTTATTAATAGTAGCATATACACGTCAATAACGCATCATTTGAAACGTCTCAAATGAAAACAAACATAAAACCTTGATAATACAAGGGAAACTTTGTTCTTTTTCTAACAAAATGCAAATATTCATTTTCATTCGTCTCTAATCAGGAATAAATCTTCACGAACAATGGTGTGACGAAAGATTGTTCTCAGACTGCCCGTTATAACGGGGTTGATTTGGTATTAAATTTTGCTGTTTGGGCTGTAAAAAAGTGTCCGTTGTCTGTTATGACCGGTGTCCGTTATAACAGGGTCTTTTTAACAGAAAAGTATCACCTTTCCGACGGGACCTATGGTGTTGTTTCACCAAACGTAGGTATTTCTGAAGCGGGTGGGCGAATAAAGGGAACATAATCTGTGCGACTTCCTCTGGCTCCATGGTGCGTCCTCTGTCGAACTGGCTGATGCGTTCAATGTGAATAAATGCGTCCTCAGAGGCAGCCAGGCATTTCCTCGAAGAGAATCAGCTAAAAAGCTCAATAAATAATGTATTTACATATGGTATTTAGTGTTGAGATGTTCAGTATGTATTGTTTCATGATTTTTATGTTCACTTGTAATGGGGGAGGCCCACATTTTTTTGAACTCAAATATGGGGTAAACAATTAAGACTCCAAACATAAATGTTTTGCGGAACTTTTCTCCAACATAGCAGCCTACTTTGAAATCTTCAAAAAATAAATGCCTTTGTTAAACAAGACTAAACGATGACACTGTATTTACTAATTTAATTCATTAATGTTTAAAATTGAAAAAGCTGGAGTCGACCCAGCTGTTCGATAAATGACTTGGGAGATCTATATTCCCAAGACTTAGAATGTTTATCTGACACATGTAGATATAAAATTAATAAAATGAATACAAAATGTAAACTGATAAAAATGAACAGAATGATTAGCAAGGTCTCTGTCTTTATTTGTGTCATGTCTGAAACAGATATGAAAGATATATATTTTAATGACAATATATACATCAACGCGAATGTAATGATGTATTATAAATTTATCACACCTAAAAGTTTTAAGGAACCCACATGTTACTTTGGTTTCAAATATCGAATTCATAGTTTTAAGTTGAATGGAAATGATTAGAAAGTAATTATTTGCAAGAAAACCAAGCCTTAATAGGCTTGAGTCGGCAGGATTAACTGATGATGTATTTCTAACTTTTACAAATTAGAGTGCCATCCATTGTATTCATGAGTCTTTGGCGTCTTTGGTCATAAACTTGAAGCTGCACGAACAAAGCATAAAGGACATATCATTTACAAAACATCAATAAGCCACGGATAAAGCACTGTAAGGGGTCTCAATGGGGTTAACCGTTATTTAGCCGTAAAAAGTATATAATTCGATAAAACTGGTTTACGTGTTTGCCGTGAGGGAGGTTGTGGATGAGAATAGCTCGTCAATGCCCCTCTTAAAACACGCGAGGGACGTTGACGCTCTTAGTTTATTGGGAAGTGCGTTCCATAAGGCAGCTCCGTTTTAGGTAATTGCAATTTGTTGTGAGAATTGCATGTCGTCAATCGAGTATCAATAGGAAAACAACAACTCTTGCATGACGATACTAATAACGGGTGTGAAGGCCGGAGACTGGCAATATATTATTGGAGTGCATCTCAATGCGTGGACTGTAGCTTTTACGCTTAACGGCTAAAAGTTTGACCTGTTTTTAATTGTATATAGCCTTGTAGTAATGTTTTAAACAAGTACTTACTATGGTAGCTCCTGAAGTGAGTCAGTACGTTAGTGTTTGCCGGGTATACAGGGTATAGTCCTAGATTTAGACAAAATATCATGTAGCAAAAACGTATGATTAGTCAAACTTGCGCGACTCCGCCCAATACGGAATATATTTTCTCCCAACTAGCCGTCAATATTTTGTGGTATCGCCGTCTCAAAATCCCAATTAGTTTTGTATCACGATTCTACAATAATTCGCAAGAAAAAACTAATAAAATAACAAGGAAAACATTCTGATTTGGTTCAAAGTTGGATTTGAAGTTTTTGAAAACTCTTTTTGCTTTACAAAAAGATTAGAAAAAAGTTACTGATGACAGTTTAAACAAGTTAACATGATAGCGATTATAGAGAACTATTGACAAGCTTCCTCTTTTATGTCATGACAAGCATTTCGTCTCTTATTTTGGCAGAAAAGCGAATGAAAACAAATCCAAAGTTTATCGTACGGTTCGCCGGATTGAATGTGAATCGATTCAGTAAATATAATTTCGTGAAAATTCAACGATGTTTTAACCCTCAATCCTGTGTATATACAAGGGCAAATGTGACTGCAATATGTCAGTCGACGTCAAGTCCAATGCAGGGTGGAAAATAGCTCAAAAGACGGCAAATTAAGCACAAGATTCTAGTATTTCTACAAGAATGTTCACGGCAAAGAACTTTCACTGTAAATTCATTCAACTTCATTCAATGTTATTCTGCAATAAACAAACGACCAAATAATTATAATAACTGTTTTATTGTCTTACTGGATCAAGGTTTTCATCATGTGCCTGATTGTAATTTACACTTTTACAGCATCAAGTTTTATCAAGAAACTACAGTGTTCGCTTTCGCCGTGAAATGAAATTTTAGCTGTGAATGAGGTTTGACAGAATCATTTCTCACCTTAACTACGACCTTAGCTTCCCTTGTTTATACACATAACATAATACTGATAATACTGCATTGTAGAAACTCCTTTTTACTGTGGAATAACCTTGAATTTTCCTTGAAAAACCGAAGAACATCCCTGCATTCACATTGTAGTTGAAAGCCAGATACCAAAAAAATGTCATTTTCGCTGTCAATCATATCCTGTGAGCCAATCGCGCGCGGTAATTTTGAGACGTCAATACCACAAAATATTGACGTCTCAAAATAAAACAACCGACTCTGTTGACACCAAGACGACACCAAGACGGAAGAGACAGCTGGTCTCTTATGGTTCTCTGGTGGATGATGTTTAGTAACAAAATTCACAAGTTTTACCGACGGCCGGGACCGGATGCTTTAAGTGAGAGAAATATGATTTCATGATTCAACCGTACCGGGGAGAGGAAGGTTTATACACAGGCTACACAAGATACAGCTACATATTTTACTGGTAAACCGAGTTTAAGAAGTTTTAAGCACTTTTTAAAATATGGTTATTCGGTTATTTGCTACTTGTTTGACTAGGAAGATACGGCTATTGTTTGTACTGATCTAAATACAAACGGATCACCTACGGAAATAATCCAGGGCGTTTGTTAGGGATGTTTGTTGTAAGAGATCAAAACTGCTGGACGCAATAGATTTTCACCACACATCAACATGGCTTGGAAGGTGAAATTTAGTTTGAATAAAAATAACTTCAGGTTACTAGTAATTTTATAAAACATCCTAGTCCTCGGACCTACAGCTCCCTAGATAAATGCGTAGTGCAGTGTAGTGCAACTGTTTCACTCCCCTCTCACCCCTTCGGGGATCGTGGCGTGTTACAAACATCGGAAGAGAATTGGGCTCGCGCCAAGGAAATTTTCAATATCGCGGCAAACCGAGTAAACGATATCACAATCTACAACAAACAGAGGTCTGCCGTGCTCACTTACATGGTTTTTACTCGTTAACTGACTCGTGAAACGTTCTTAAAATTAGGCGATTATTTATATTTTCCTATAAAGTGTTTGTTTATAACAGCAACAGCGTACAATAACATATATTCTATATTGCATTAGTTGTTTTGGTTGGCCGGGCGTGGAAACGTAAGAGCTGAAGATCGTGTTGTAAAACGGGGCCTGTTTCTTACAGATTACATCACTCTTTATTGAATTTATTAATAGTAGCATACACGTCAATAACGCATCATTTGAAACGTCTCAAATGAAAACAAACATAAAACCTTGATAATACAAGGGAAACTTTGTTCTTTTTCTAACAAAATGCAAATATTCATTTTCATTCGTCTCTAATCAGGAATAAATCTTCACGAACAATGGTGTGACGAAAGATTGTTCTCAGACTGCCCGTTATAACGGGGTTGATTTGGTATTAAATTTTGCTGTTTGGGCTGTAAAAAAGTGTCCGTTGTCTGTTATGACCGGTGTCCGTTATAACAGGGTCTTTTTAACAGAAAAGTATCACCTTTCCGACGGGACCTATGGTGTTGTTTCACCAAACGTAGGTATTTCTGAAGCGGGTGGGCGAATAAAGGGAACATAATCTGTGCGACTTCCTCTGGCTCCATGGTGCGTCCTCTGTCGAACTGGCTGATGCGTTCAATGTGAATAAATGCGTCCTCAGAGGCAGCCAGGCATTTCCTCGAAGAGAATCAGCTAAAAAGCTCAATAAATAATGTATTTACATATGGTATTTAGTGTTGAGATGTTCAGTATGTATTGTTTCATGATTTTTATGTTCACTTGTAATGGGGGAGGCCCACATTTTTTTGAACTCAAATATGGGGTAAACAATTAAGACTCCAAACATAAATGTTTTGCGGAACTTTTCTCCAACATAGCAGCCTACTTTGAGATCTTCAAAAAATAAATGCCTTTGTTAAACAAGACTAAACGATGACACTGTATTTACTAATTTAATTCATTAATGTTTAAAATTGAAAAAGCTGGAGTCGACCCAGCTGTTCGATAAATGACTTGGGAGATCTATATTCCCAAGACTTAGAATGTTTATCTGACACATGTAGATATAAAATGAATAAAATGAATACAAAATGTAAACTGATAAAAATGAACAGAATGATTAGCAAGGTCTCTGTCTTTATTTGTGTCATGTCTGAAACAGATATGAAAGATATATATTTTAATGACAATATATACATCAACGCGAATGTAATGATGTATTATAAATTGATCACACCTAAAAGTTTTAAGGAACCCACATGTTACTTTGGTTTCAAATATCGAATTCATAGTTTTAAGTTGAATGGAAATGATTAGAAAGTAATTATTTGCAAGAAAACCAAGCCTTAATAGGCTTGAGTCGGCAGGATTAACTGATGATGTATTTCTAACTTTTACAAATTAGAGTGCCATCCATTGTATTCATGAGTCTTTGGCGTCTTTGGTCATAAACTTGAAGCTGCACGAACAAAGCATAAAGGACATATCATTTACAAAACATCAATAAGCCACGGATAAAGCACTGTAAGGGGTCTCAATGGGGTTAACCGTTATTTAGCCGTAAAAAGTATATAATTCGATAAAACTGGTTTACGTGTTTGCCGTGAGGGAGGTTGTGGATGAGAATAGCTCGTCAATGCCCCTCTTAAAACACGCGAGGGACGTTGACGCTCTTAGTTTATTGGGAAGTGCGTTCCATAAGGCAGCTCCGTTTTAGGTAATTGCAATTTGTTGTGAGAATTGCATGTCGTCAATCGAGTATCAATAGGAAAACAACAACTCTTGCATGACGATACTAATAACGGGTGTGAAGGCCGGAGACTGGCAATATATTATTGGAGTGCATCTCAATGCGTGGACTGTAGCTTTTACGCTTAACGGCTAAAAGTTTGACCTGTTTTTAATTGTATATAGCCTTGTAGTAATGTTTTAAACAAGTACTTACTATGGTAGCTCCTGAAGTGAGTCAGTACGTTAGTGTTTGCCGGGTATACAGGGTATAGTCCTAGATTTAGACAAAATATCATGTAGCAAAAACGTATGATTAGTCAAACTTGCGCGGACTCCGCCCAATACGGAATATATTTTCTCCCAACTAGCCGTCAATATTTTGTGGTATCGCCGTCTCAAAATCCCAATTAGTTTTGTATCACGATTCTACAATAATTCGCAAGAAAAACTAATAAAATAACAAGGAAAACATTCTGATTTGGTTCAAAGTTGGATTTGAAGTTTTTGAAAACTCTTTTTGCTTTACAAAAAGATTAGAAAAAAGTTACTGATGACAGTTTAAACAAGTTAACATGATAGCGATTATAGAGAACTATTGACAAGCTTCCTCTTTTATGTCATGACAAGCATTTCGTCTCTTATTTTGGCAGAAAAGCGAATGAAAACAAATCCAAAGTTTATCGTACGGTTCGCCGGATTGAATGTGAATCGATTCAGTAAATATAATTTCGTGAAAATTCAACGATGTTTTAACCCTCAATCCTGTGTATATACAAGGGCAAATGTGACTGCAATATGTCAGTCGACGTCAAGTCCAATGCAGGGTGGAAAATAGCTCAAAAGACGGCAAATTAAGCACAAGATTCTAGTATTTCTACAAGAATGTTCACGGCAAAGAACTTTCACTGTAAATTCATTCAACTTCATTCAATGTTATTCTGCAATAAACAAACGACCAAATAATTATAATAACTGTTTTATTGTCTTACTGGATCAAGGTTTTCATCATGTGCCTGATTGTAATTTACACTTTTACAGCATCAAGTTTTATCAAGAAACTACAGTGTTCGCTTTCGCCGTGAAATGACATTTTAGCTGTGAATGAGGTTTGACAGAATCATTTCTCACCTTAACTACGACCTTAGCTTCCCTTGTTTATACACATAACATAATACTGATAATACTGCATTGTAGAAACTCCTTTTTACTGTGGAATAACCTTGAATTTTCCTTGAAAAACCGAAGAACATCCCTGCATTCACATTGTAGTTGAAAGCCAGATACCAAAAAAATGTCATTTTCGCTGTCAATCATATCCTGTGAGCCAATCGCGCGCGGTAATTTTGAGACGTCAATACCACAAAATATTGACGTCTCAAAATAAAACAAAGTGACTTGAAAATCGTGATACATTAACTTATTTATGAATTGAAATTTGTGAGCAAATTTGACGGAACTGCTTACCTGAGTCAACCGACTCTGTTGACACCAAGACGGAAGAGACAGCTGGTCTCTTATGGTTCTCTGGTGGATGATGTTTAGTAACAAAATTCACAAGTTTTACCGACGGCCGGGACCGGATGCTTTAAGTGAGAGAAATATGATTTCATGATTCAACCGTACCGGGGAGAGGAAGGTTTATACACAGGCTACACAAGATACAGCTACATATTTTACTGGTAAACCGAGTTTATGAAGTTTTAAGCACTTTTTAAAATATGGTTATTCGGTTATTTGCTACGTGTTTGACTAGGAAGATACGGCTATTGTTTGTACTGATCTAAATTAGCCATTATCAAATCGAGCAGGGGACTGGGAACGAATTTATTAGAATTAATGTAATTATGAAATTAAGTTCATGACATGAAAGAGCATGTTGAAATTAGCATCTGTGCAAAGTTTGATGTGAATTGAGCGAATTCTGTCGGAATTATAAACTTTTGAAATTGTGTTGTCCAGCCAAAATTTTACAGTGAATGTATGGTTTGGATGGACAACATCAAAAATTTACAGAGTTTGTATGGGAAAATAGGCATCTTTGATGCCCTCTAGCATCGTCAATATTAAGCCGAAGTTCACCAAACTTTGCAGACAAGCTAAGTTTCGTCTGCTCTCTCAGAAAATGATGCCCTTTTTTTCTAGTTTCTTATTGAATTAGTTTTACGGACTTGGTCCCAGTCCCCTGCTCGATTTGGTAATGGCTAATACAAACGGATCACCTACGGAAATAATCCAGGGCGTTTGTTAGGGATGTTTGTTGTAAGAGATCAAAACTGCTGGACGCAATAGATTTTCACCACACATCAACATGGCTTGGAAGGTGAAATTTAGTTAATAAAAATAACTTCAGGTTACTAGTAATTTTATAAAACATCCTAGTCCTCGGACCTACAGCTCCCTAGATAAATGCGTAGTGCAGTGTAGTGCAACTGTTTCACTCCCCTCTCACCCCTTCGGGGATCGTGGCGTGTTACAAACATCGGAAGAGAATTGGGCTCGCGCCAAGGAAATTTTCAATATCGCGGCAAACCGAGTAAACGATATCACAATCTACAACAAACAGAGGTCTGCCGTGCTCACTTACATGGTTTTTACTCGTTAACTGACTCGTGAAACGTTCTTAAAATTAGGCGATTATTTATATTTTCCTATAAAGTGTTTGTTTATAACAGCAACAGCGTACAATAACATATATTCTATATTGCATTAGTTGTTTTGGTTGGCCGGGCGTGGAAACGTAAGAGCTGAAGATCGTGTTGTAAAACGGGGCCTGTTTCTTACAGATTACATCACTCTTTATTGAATTTATTAATAGTAGCATACACGTCAATAACGCATCATTTGAAACGTCTCAAATGAAAACAAACATAAAACCTTGATAATACAAGGGAAACTTTGTTCTTTTTCTAACAAAATGCAAATATTCATTTTCATTCGTCTCTAATCAGGAATAAATCTTCACGAACAATGGTGTGACGAAAGATTGTTCTCAGACTGCCCGTTATAACGGGGTTGATTTGGTATTAAATTTTGCTGTTTGGGCTGTAAAAAAGTGTCCGTTGTCTGTTATGACCGGTGTCCGTTATAACAGGGTCTTTTTAACAGAAAAGTATCACCTTTCCGACGGGACCTATGGTGTTGTTTCACCAAACGTAGGTATTTCTGAAGCGGGTGGGCGAATAAAGGGAACATAATCTGTGCGACTTCCTCTGGCTCCATGGTGCGTCCTCTGTCGAACTGGCTGATGCGTTCAATGTGAATAAATGCGTCCTCAGAGGCAGCCAGGCATTTCCTCGAAGAGAATCAGCTAAAAAGCTCAATAAATAATGTATTTACATATGGTATTTAGTGTTGAGATGTTCAGTATGTATTGTTTCATGATTTTTATGTTCACTTGTAATGGGGGAGGCCCACATTTTTTTGAACTCAAATATGGGGTAAACAATTAAGACTCCAAACATAAATGTTTTGCGGAACTTTTCTCCAACATAGCAGCCTACTTTGAGATCTTCAAAAAATAAATGCCTTTGTTAAACAAGACTAAACGATGACACTGTATTTACTAATTTAATTCATTAATGTTTAAAATTGAAAAAGCTGGAGTCGACCCAGCTGTTCGATAAATGACTTGGGAGATCTATATTCCCAAGACTTAGAATGTTTATCTGACACATGTAGATATAAAATTAATAAAATGAATACAAAATGTAAACTGATAAAAATGAACAGAATGATTAGCAAGGTCTCTGTCTTTATTTGTGTCATGTCTGAAACAGATATGAAAGATATATATTTTAATGACAATATATACATCAACGCGAATGTAATGATGTATTATAAATTTATCACACCTAAAAGTTTTAAGGAACCCACATGTTACTTTGGTTTCAAATATCGAATTCATAGTTTTAAGTTGAATGGAAATGATTAGAAAGTAATTATTTGCAAGAAAACCAAGCCTTAATAGGCTTGAGTCGGCAGGATTAACTGATGATGTATTTCTAACTTTTACAAATTAGAGTGCCATCCATTGTATTCATGAGTCTTTGGCGTCTTTGGTCATAAACTTGAAGCTGCACGAACAAAGCATAAAGGACATATCATTTACAAAACATCAATAAGCCACGGATAAAGCACTGTAAGGGGTCTCAATGGGGTTAACCGTTATTTAGCCGTAAAAAGTATATAATTCGATAAAACTGGTTTACGTGTTTGCCGTGAGGGAGGTTGTGGATGAGAATAGCTCGTCAATGCCCCTCTTAAAACACGCGAGGGACGTTGACGCTCTTAGTTTATTGGGAAGTGCGTTCCATAAGGCAGCTCCGTTTTAGGTAATTGCAATTTGTTGTGAGAATTGCATGTCGTCAATCGAGTATCAATAGGAAAACAACAACTCTTGCATGACGATACTAATAACGGGTGTGAAGGCCGGAGACTGGCAATATATTATTGGAGTGCACCTCAATGCGTGGACTGTAGCTTTTACGCTTAACGGCTAAAAGTTTGACCTGTTTTTAATTGTATATAGCCTTGTAGTAATGTTTTAAACAAGTATTTACTATGGTAGCTCCTGAAGTGAGTCAGTACGTTAGTGTTTGCCGGGTATACAGGGTATAGTCCTAGATTTAGACAAAATATCATGTAGCAAAAACGTATGATTAGTCAAACTTGCGCGACTCCGCCCAATACGGAATATATTTTCTCCCAACTAGCCGTCAATATTTTGTGGTATCGCCGTCTCAAAATCCCAATTAGTTTTGTATCACGATTCTACAATAATTCGCAAGAAAAACTAATAAAATAACAAGGAAAACATTCTGATTTGGTTCAAATTCTCACAACCTCGCGCGTTGACGTAGCTACGATTTGAAGTTTTTGAAAACTCTTTTTGCTTTACAAAAAGATTAGAAAAAAGTTACTGATGACAGTTTAAACAAGTTAACATGATAGCGATTATAGAGAACTATTGACAAGCTTCCTCTTTTATGTCATGACAAGCATTTCATCTCTTATTTTGGCAGAAAAGCGAATGAAAACAAATCCAAAGTTTATCGTACGGTTCGCCGGATTGAATGTGAATCGATTCAGTAAATATAATTTCGTGAAAATTCAACGATGTTTTAACCCTCAATCCTGTGTATATACAAGGGCAAATGTGACTGCAATATGTCAGTCGACGTCAAGTCCAATGCAGGGTGGAAAATAGCTCAAAAGACGGCAAATTAAGCACAAGATTCTAGTATTTCTACAAGAATGTTCACGGCAAAGAACTTTCACTGTAAATTCATTCAACTTCATTCAATGTTATTCTGCAATAAACAAACGACCAAATAATTATAATAACTGTTTTATTGTCTTACTGGATCAAGGCATTCTTCAAGGCTTCTAGCAATTCCATGGCCTCATACTTATTAAACTCGGGTCGAGGGCGGGATGCCAGATTCCTAATCTTTTTCATCAGGTTATCAACGCTCGAAGCTGATAACGCGTCCATTGTCCTCTTCATATCATCATACTGACGCTTCAATGCCTAACCAAAAATTAAAGGATACAATTGAAATCAGTCAAGCCTTCCGAAGCAACATTCCACAAGAAACAGCGCAATGTTTAAACAACAGTGTTATTGACCAATTCCCACCGGTATGTCTAGGGGAATTCAGCTCGCACTCGGTGGGCAAAGTAAACCCACTCTGTTTAATATTCTCATTGTCCAAGGTGAACAATAGGTATTATCCTCTTGCAAGAAAATATCCTTATCTATGAATGAAGTTCAATCAGCCTAATGACACAAATTCAGGGTTGACACACCCCCTAACAAAATTATACTCCATTGAACTTCTGGGAATAATTCTACCCCAAGCACTACAAAGCTTGATTTTTAACAAATTGCATTTCTAAATAGCCCAGTTTCATTGACTCTTTATATACTTTTTTTAGATTAATCACTACAAGCATCTGTCTTTCAACACTCCCAGCTTCCCCTACCTCCCTATTTGCAATCCTCCCTAGCGGATTACCAAGGAATTATCCTATACAAATAAGCGCTTGACTTTCAAATACATTTCTCGTGTCCCAGGCTTTATTTACTCCCCTATTTGCAGTCAACCTCCTTTGAATACCGAGGAATCATTCTACAAATAAGCGCCTGACTTTCAAATATATTTCTCGTTTCCCAGGCTATCTTTTACTCCCCTATTTGAAGTCAACCTCTTTGGAATACCGAGGAATCATTCTACAAATAAGCGCCTGACTTTCAAATACATTTCTCGTTTCCCAGGCTATCTTTTACTCCCCTATTTGCAGTCAACCTCTTTGGAATACCGATGAATCATTCTACAAATAAGCGCCTGACTTTCAAATACATTTCCCGTGTTCCAGGCTATCTTTTACTCCCCTATTTGCAGTCAACCTCTTTGGAATACCGAGGAATCATTCTACAAATAAGCGCCTGCTCTCAAACACGTTTCAAACCTCACCGTGTGTAGCATTTAACAATGCGAAAATCAAGATAACTACATATTAGCACTTTATAATTACCTCCAGCTTCTGTTCAGCCGTCAATGGTCGTTCTTCAACGGCAGGTTGAGCTGCTGCTGGTGGAACTGTCGGTTTCAGCCGCTGGTGGTGGAACTACAGCCGGTGGGGCCACTGCTACTGGAGCTGCTGGTGGAGCTACAACTGGGGCCGCTGCTGCTACCGGAGCTGCTGCTGGAGCTGCTGCTGGAGCCGCTGCTTGCTGTTGAGCAGGAGGATTTCGTGGAACTTGTACTCTATTCATCGCTGGTCAAATTCGTGGATATAGACACAAGAAAAAGGCAACCTTCTACCTCGGCACTGATCTTGTGAATGAGCAGAGTATCGAGTGTCGTTATAAAGAATTGTTGTATTAAAATATCGCATCGTGAGATATGCCGAAATCTGTGTAAATTCGAAGGGAATCCCACGGTCGGCGAATGTGAAAGGTTCGTCGCAGTTAGAAGGATTAAGAAGTACTCTACAGTGCGGACAAGCGTATGGATGATGAAGAGGTATGCGGGTAAAGAATGTTTCGAGACAGTGTTCGTGTATTAAAAGGTTACAGCAAGGAAGAGTTACGAGATTCCCCGCGATTCTACACAGATAACAAGGCATAACTGGAGACATCTGTCAAATATAGAAGATGTCATAACGCAGTAAGGTAGATAGTCGATAAATGTGTAGAAAGATACATGTGATGATGGAGTAATAACCGTCTTGTCAAATGTTATAATCAATGTTACACATGTTCGAAGTCTTACCTCTTATGTTGGGTAGTCTTTCATAGTTCAAGCCGCTATTGTTTGTGTATACTCGAAGTGAACCCCGTGCGTACCGTAGGTGAATGGATATGGTTCATTTGATGGATTGATATGAGTTTGGCAGTGGGGACAGGAAAAGGAGACATCGTGGGGTATGCTGTTGAGAAAGGTTTCGAGACACCTTTCATGGACATTTGAATTGCAGCATGGTAGCTGCACGAGGTTCACTGCGCGTTTACACAAACAACAAGGCATTACAGGAGACATGATGATCTGATAAATATGTAAAGTGAAATAACGCAATAAGCAAACAAGTCGTCATATACGAGCGGAAACTTGAAAATCAGTCGACGTGTCAAATCACGTTATTGTTGCTGTACTAATTGCATTACTGCATTTACAAATCTAGGAGATACGTTACTGATGGTTACAATGTAACAAATGAAGAGCAATGTACTTACAATTGGTTCTAGCTATTGTTTTGATGGAGATTCTGTGGTAAAATGGAATGTATGTTAATTTATGCAAAATGTATACAATGAACTATTGTTGATATATCGAAAACTATAAACGCTTAAATTATTTCATTTACACAGTTGTCTTCGTCTCGAGTTATAGATGCAAATTTAAACCTATCTAAGTGATGTAGGTCATTGGTAAGTGAATGCAATATGATACCAGGCATGTATATAGTAAACGTACGTTTTGGCAATCCATTTGTGTACATTGCTAATATACCTCAGAAGCGACCATTATATTGTAAATAGTTTCTAAGACTACACAGTCATGTAGCAGAAATATTGTACTTACTGCTAAAATTGATTTGAAGCGTCGATGTAAAAATATGGTGTTTTCATAGATGTTTTAATAGAGATTTTGTGAAGAATGATAAGTTATGATAATTTATGACAAATGTATGCAATGCATTATGTTTAATAAGTCGATAAAATAAGCCTCTTTTTTGACAGAAACGTTATTGTTTTTAGTTTTTCATTAGCATTATCAACAAAAACGTGCTGAGAAAATTGAAAAAGAAATGTACTTACGGTTTTGATAATCGATTTGGCAGAATAATCAATAAATTGATTATTTAATGAATGAAGATTTGAAGAACTGAAAAAAGAGGTTATAATTTCAGACAAAATCTCGATAATACACTCTACATGAACGGTATTTACGAGCGAACATAATATAAATTATGGCATAACAAATGTACTTACGTTTTCGATAATCGATCCAGAAGAATAGATTATTGAAGCAATGGAGATTTGAAGAACTGAAAAATAGATGTAATCATTTTAGACAAAATGTTGATGATCCATTCCACATCAATAGTACTTTCGAGCCAACATGATATATATTATCGCACTACACACATTTAGAGTAATCACAGGGGTCAACCCACTCGAAGTGCAATGACAATAAATCGATAATAAATCGATGAAATAAAAACGCTCAAGTTATTTAAACTACACAGTTGTCTTCATCTTGAGTTGTAGATGCGATTTGATACCTACTTGAGTGATGTATGTAATGGGAAAGTTGTATTGAAGTGATCACAAAGTCACCATTGTTCATAGATACGTGCGTAGATTAATTTTTCGATAGAGTATAATGTTATATCACTTTTAATGACAGCAAATTTCAATTTTCGTCGTTAAAAAACTACACAGTTGTCTTCGTCTTGAGTTGTAGATGCGATTTGATACCTACTTCAGTGATGTAGGTAATGGGAAAGTTGTATTGAAGTGATCACAAAGTCACCATTGTTCATAGATACGTGCGTAGATTAATTATTCGATAGAGTATAATGTTATATCACTTTTAATGACAGCAAATTTCGATTTTCGATTTACTTCTCCTGAATGTAACTGAAATAATATCTTGACTTGTTCTTTCTCTGCCGCATTCGGTATTTGGTTTCCAAGGTGAAGGAAAACACGTTGATGTTCTTTCGATTTAGGTACCAGCTTTGCTACCCTTTGCAAAGAACGTGTCCAGTGCACCTGACAATCTCTCAGTACCCTGTCAGCTTTCTCATGTACCAAAGCTTCTTTTAATCCATTTGCTTGTGCATCATCAAAATCCACTAGTATGACATCAAGGTTGTCACCGTTCTTGAAGTCTGGGTGTTTTGTAGTGACTTTTGAAAATATTTCCGTAAACGCTTTTCCATATGCTTGGCCGTCTTGTTTGTTGCACAGCACTCTTGAAACTGCGTTATTGTACAACAGCGTTTTCTCATTCAATGAAACCACATTCAAAAGATATGGGAATGATTCATTTCCTTTGTAAGTTACATCTACAAATATATATGACGCTTGTGCTAACTGCTCTGCTTGAAATGGAGCCATAAAAAAGGCGAACTTATGTGTTGCGGTAAAGATATATTCATTACCTTCCATCTGGTAACTACCCATCAAAGTATCAATTTTTTCAGTTAACGGTTGCGGATTCTCTTCATCTTGACTACGTTCCACTTTCAGTCTAATCTTCTCAAAATCAATAATTGTCTTGATCATCAAGTTCTGTCTCTTCCATATCAAGGTCAAACATGTCAGGACTGTGGGATGTACATGATGTTTCTTCATCAACTATGTGACATTGGATACCTATGGTATTAATAGAAATGTTTCATAAATATTACTGGATTGCAAAATACATTACAACTCGGGCAGTGCTTTCAAATCATACCGATAGACTTTTTCCCATTTTTGTTCCTTGCTTTTTCATCTGTTCCTTGTACTTATTTTGGAATTGCCGACATTGTTCTCTCAACTTTGAACGACCTAAACACTTTCGAGTTTGGGAGCTTCGATCTTGTGTCTGTAAGAAAGGTCATTGAATAAAATTATCCTTTTTTTCTTTTCATTCATCTGTCCAAGATAGCTTTGACCGTAAAATTTGAGTCTGAAGAATACTTAAAAATCGCAAAAACAGCATTCATCCGATAATATGCCATGATATGCTCAAAAACGGGATTTTTTCACTGCACTTTATCTAAATGTAATTAGCAATGTGAAATCTACATTGTTTTGTCTGATTGTGTTCTGGTTTAGAAATAAAGTAAAAGACGGCAAAATAATGACATTTTTACTGCAGAAAGGGCTATATTACGATTTCAAAGTAATTTCCAGACTTAAATATAAAAACTTCAAAGTGCAAGCTGTCTTGAATGGAAAAAATGAATGGAAATGGGATGATTTCGCGGCCCAGTCGACTAGTAAGAATGACGCTCACTCCAAAAATATTAAAGATGCCAATAAAAAACATATTGTAACTTTTCTGATCTTGAAGACCATCAGTCATGCTACCGGAATCTGCCAAATCAGGGGAAATAATATAAAAACACTTTTGAGAAAAACTCCTCAAAGATGGCCTAATTTTTTCTATCGATTGACACTCGCTCGGAAACAAATTAAATTTCGAGTTCGTGCAGAAAAACCTATTGTACGCAAGTTTCAATAGTTTCTATTTTTAAAATGAGATCATAATCTGTCCTTACCAGTGGTTCGGGATTATCAATTTGTACATTCATTTCGTCATCGGTACCGGTGTTGCCATTACTGCCATCGGGTTGTTTCCCGCGCAATGTTCAGGTTCACTAGCAGGTTCACCAGAAGGAGCTGTGAGTTCTCTTAAAATATTTAGGTGCGAGAAAAGCAAGACAAAAGGTCGTAAAATTTGAAGATTTATCTCATGTTCAAAATAGATTATAAACGTACTTTTTATAAATATAAAACGGCAATCAAAACTTCACCTTTCTACGACTCCTCTCTGACAAGCTCTTTTCCCGCTGAAGTTCTTCGTCCCCTTTATATACTGTTGGTACTGGTAATATACCAAATTGATCTTTAACGAGATGTCTTTTCACCTTCTGTCCAAAGTTGTACCGTTCAGTATAATCTGTTGGCAAAAAAATGGCTGGAACAAACTGCTGATGTTGCTGATGGTGTCCATTTGGCGCGTTTGGCCTTGACAAACTCTGTCCACTTTTTGCGTCTTGACTTTGCAATTGGGCGATCGTCCCCAAAAATATGGAATTTGATGGAGAGTGATTCCCTTGGTTTGGTGTGTTTGAACCCCCCCCAACAACACACCGGTACGGCATGTTGCAAGTACTGACTGATTCTTCAGTCACATACAGTAGGTACCTTGCCGCGAGTTACTGAAAATACGTCACTAGTTACCAGTCTCCCAGAACCTTCAAATCCCGTCCAAGTCGCTAGGGCGTGGTCGGAAAACCGACTTTGAAGCGCGTTTTCGGCGGAAATAAAAATCCAAATTCAAAAATGTATTTCACATCTACGCATTACAGAGATTCAAAATCAACATAGAGTCATTTTGGGGTTATAGGCACTTATACAAACAATAGTTATATTTTATAAAGTGAATAGAAGATAACTCTCCGTGCTTCTGTACAAAAATAATGCCACCACTGATTTATCTAAGCCTTTAATATAAACTAAATAATTAAAACATCTCACAGGTGAACATCAATAGACAATACATGTCTAGGAGCCTTTGATCAACACTTTCATGCTTTTCTGAATTGTCTAGATGATCCTCCATGGTTTCCACGATATTATCATATGAAGGATCATCCATCAATGTCTTCAACTTCCCATGTAGGAAAGTTGTCAGTATAGCAATAAATAATGTTTCTTTGCCTTCTTCTTATAGAAGTCAAAGGTGCATTCACCATCATGCTTTAATGTGATATTGAAGTGAAGTAGGGAGAGTGAGTAGTCAATAAACTATATAAGCTTATATGTACACACTGTAACTGAGAAATTTAAGAGCCACTGCCTCTAAATACCGAGAATCGGCGGACAGTTGCGAAAAATCGAATTTCGTTTTATTTCACCAATAGAACCCCTTTGGTGTACCATTTCCAAAAATAGTATCGAAAACTTAAAGAGCTTTTTATTTTCTTCAAAATTGAAGAAAGTCGAAATTCCCTCAAAATAGCCTTCGGCCGACGATGACGCGAAGCGAAAATTAAGCATTTTCGATGTGTTCGCGTAGAAAAACCGACGGTTATACGACATTGATAGTTTGCTATATACAAAGGTGTTATTTCCTCTTTCCAAAACACTAAAAATATCTTTGGGATTTTGAATCTAACTATTTTTGTTAGATCTCTAATTGAGATGCTATCGTAGCATCTGAACGAACGCGTAAAAATGACCTATTTTCAAATCCATCAAACGCTTCTTGGTACATGGAGTTTGAGCTTAAAAATATATGTATCTTAAAGCTTTACCATTGAACATGATTGTGTATAAATATTATTGATGCAGCTCTAAAACTCTTCCAGTGCGAAGCGTAAACACGGAACGTATTTTATCATTTGGTAATACACGTTATATTTACACGTGCATAATGAGACATGAAATTGACAACACAACGTTAAACACTAGAAATAAATACAACAAAATATACCAAGAGTGTAAATATGCTTTGGGTTCTAGGGATTACATTTCAATATGATCTTCTGATAAATGTCAAGTGGTTTTGGATTACATTCAGTTTTATATGTCACAGCATGTACATGAAAGGATGAAATAATTACCGGCTTGATCGAGTTAATTCTTCTCGTTTGCCAGATGAATACCCATCGTCTGGCTTGTTTTGGATGTTGCTATTTGATATCAATCAATTGAAAACAAACTTTCCCTCAAAATTTGTTTATTGTTGTTGTTCATATACGTTTTACTGGATATGCGTCTGATATTGCGTGACTGCATGTCAAATCGATCGCAACACAAAATCTGGAATGGATTTGTTTCATTCTATTGCTCAATCGCGTTCAGATTTGGCAATACTTGAAACATCTTTAAAACAGTACTTCTTAACTGGCTCGTGTTTTAAAATACTTAAAGGGGGACTCTGATGAAAATTGTTCGAAATTGAATTTAGCTGAAACTTCATTGAATAATTCTTCAAGGGTGCAATAATCACTAGTTAAAATCTTTTTTCGATATTCCAGAGGGAAGTACTATATTTTTATGAATCTTTAGAGGTGACAGTGACGATCTACTCAACCCAACATTCATCTCCATACATTTCTTTGTATTTTGTGAGTCAAAATATATCAATGTTTTGTTCAGATAACAGCTCTGCATTGAAGACAACTGGTCAGACAATCAATCCTAAGCACAAATAATGTAAGAAAACTACTTCACCCAAACTTTTAGCTTCATAGAAATAAAATAATTCAAGAAACTAATTACAAAGAAATATATGGAGCGAAGCCGTGTTGATTGTTTGGGTTGAGTAGATGTCGTCACTGACACTTCTAAAGATTCATAAAAATGTAAAACTTCCCTTACGAATTTTGAGAAAACACTTTAACCAGTAATTGTATGGCTCTTTGAGATTATTTCAGTGAAGTTTCAGCTAAATTAAATTGCGAACGATTTTCATCAGAGTCCCCCTTTAATGGTGCAGCTATCTTTATGGCTTCGTGTATATATTCTACGTTTGTTGGAGGTGTTTGTGGTCCTTCCACAAGTGACCCGCAAAACACAAAATGTTCTACAATTGCCTTGTTATGCGGCTGAGCTTCGCAGGCTGCCTTGTAAATTCCTGACACTCTTTTTGCAGGAAACGTCAACTATTAATTTTGCTAAAACGGATATGTACAGTTGCCGACTTTGTTATTCACGAGAAGCTTTGGGGGGAAAAAATCGTTCAAAATATGATTTTGCGGGGGTGCCTAGTGTTCTACGTTGTATATGACTAAATTGCTAGTCATATTTGTTTACAAAGTCTTCATTATAAATATTGAGGTAAGCAGGTAAAACGTTTTGACAAAATTCGTGGCACTGTCGAAAACCTGGATTTACAAATTTCCCAAATAAATAAAAATTGGAGTTTTGCAAATACGACCTGATAAGATACGCAGTCGTCGGGATATTTTGCCAGACTACCACTATAACACCTTTACGTCTGACTGACGCCCGGCTGACGCCATTATTATTGTTCATGCCGAGTTTTACTGAAACGCCGATACGTTATACAAACTATTAAAAATTAATATCTATTTTTTGGCTATAACCTGGATTAATGATTTGTATGCGTTCATTTAAAAAACCTGGACCCTGTACCGCCGTACATATATATCATGTAATTATTGGGAGTACCCCCGGACCGCCCCCCTCCCTCCGGATCGGAACTTTGACTACTTTGGATTGCATTACACATCCACTTACAAGGAATTGCAGTATTTAAACTGTAATTACAAGCTAGTTAACTAGCTTGTAATTACAGTTTAAATACTGCAATTGCCTGCCCTAATCATAAATATAACATCAAGTTCTCGCCAAGACCGACAATCGCTTATGCAAAGAATCCACTGAAAGTTACAATCGCCCTTACAACTTTTAAGAACAAAAGAAGATTGGCTTTCCGACTCAGCTCTACTTGGCCGCCTCCTAATTACCGCCATGGTAGGTACCGGAAGCTAAAGCCGGTGCCTTTAAAGTGCTACTTAGACGAAAATCGATCGTAATTTAATTTAGCTGAAACTTCATTGAATAATTCTTCAAGGGTCTAATAATAACTAGTTGAAATCTTTTTTCGATATTCCAGAGGGAAGTACTATATTTTTATGAATCTTTAGAGGTGTCAGTGACGTCATCTACTCAACCCAACATTCAGCTCCTGATACATTTCTTTGTATTTTGTGAGTCAAAATATCTCAATGTTTTGTTCAGATAACAGCTCTACATTGGAGACAACTGGTCAGACAATCAATCCTAAGCACAAATAATGTAAGAAAACTCCTTCACACAAACGTTTAGCTTCATAGAACTAAAATAATTCAAGATATTAAACATGAAGAAATGTATGAGCAAAGCCATGATGATTGTTTGGGTTGAGTAAGTGACGTCACTGACACCTAAAGATTCAAATAAATGGGGGAGGGCCATAATTTTTGAGCCCCTCAAAAGGGAGGGTCATGAAAAAACAGGCAGTGAAAAGGGGAGGGTCACATAAATTTATGGTTGTGTGGGAGCATGAGCATTGTGTTTTAATATTATAGTATGACAGGAATAGCTAAACCAGGCTCCTGTCAATGGACTATAATATATATCCCGGGCTATATATAGCCTTTGCAAAATACTCAAAATTCGTTCAACATGGTCATTTTTGGTGGGTTATAGAAAAATGCACAAAAGTGGTTCAAAATTTCAAATTTAATATTCGCTTGTGAACATCTGTGAATAACCCGGGGGGAAAACAGAGGAATCACTGCTGTCCTCATTTTAAAGCGAAGCATTATTGAATCAATTATGCGTTACAAAAGTAGAACATATATGAATATATGAATGATTTGAAAGATGGAATACCTTATTATACTAAACAACTGAGAATTATTCACCCAATGCGGAAAAGATTTCAAGTGAGATGACATGTTACGTATCCTCCTGCTGGACTTGTGACCGGCTCTTTTAGCCCGCTTTTAGCCGTTTGATTTCTTGTTCAAAACCGGCGAAAAGTTTGATTCTTGCCCCGTGTTGGGCAATATCTATATTCATTGTTTCAAAATATCGTTGGATCAGTAAAATCCGGTAAATACGAAATTTATTATCGCTTTTTTAAATCAGGATAGTTTTTTAGCCAAATCAGGATAGTATTTGGCATTATTCACTAGGCGTTCTCTCGCGCTGACGCGCTCGTACTCAGTCTCGCGCTCCGCGCTCGGTTAGGAGAGATAACGCCTGGGACTAGGCTGGCTTTAATGATTTTAAATCCTATTCGCAAGTATTTTGGTATTATTAGAGCATTTCAAATTTTCACTGCACATTATACTAGACGTTTCTAGTAACACAAAAATGCATCTTGGGGCTATAGTGGGAGGAGGAGGGGGTGTAGTGAAATCTTATTGTACATTGGGGGTACGGTGCAGGGAAATCTATCACATGTTAGAGGGGGGATCAGGTGTTATTAATAGGGTTATTTCCAAAATCCTCCGAAAGGCGATAAATAATGACAGGTCCCTTATTTGTGTAGGGGGAGGGTCATGGTATTTTAGGCCAAGCCCAAGGGGAGGGTCAGGAAATTTCAGTCCCATTGAAGACTCACCTCCACTTCGGGGAATAATAATTGTTAATTTATTATGAAATAAAAAATAGTAATTAGCACTTATAATTAGTGCTATGTAATAGAGTGATGGCACTTAATTAACCCGTGAAACGAAATCTAATAGTTAGTGACTAATAGTCAAATCAAAACAAAAGAAAACAATGGAATTAGTGTCTAGTAATATCTACTTGGCTAATATCTGTTTTACGGGTTAAGTGCCATCACTCTATCCTTGGTAGAGTACAAACCAATAGAAAACAATAGAGATAACACTATTTAGTACTAATAATAATAATACTATTTAGTAATAGTACTATTTCACGGTCATAAAAACCGTGAAACACTTACAAACTAAATAGCACCAATGGAACAATAGAAAACAAACGACATTGCACTATTTAGTGCTAATTAAAGATAGCACTGTTTCATGGATGTAGTTTTATCACTCTATGGCAGTGATAACACTCATCAAAGCTTATCGTACGGGGGGTGGCCGGTTCGCCGATTGAAAGTGAATCGATTCAGTTAAGCTTAAATATAATTTCGTGAAAATTCAACGATGTTTTAACCCTCAATCTTCTGTATATACAAGGGCAAAATACTGCAATATGTCAGTCGAAGTCATGTCCAATGTAGGGTGGAAAATAGCTCAAACGGTCGACGGCAAATTAAGCACAAGATTCTACAAGATTGGAAGGATTTTTCACGGCAAAGAAACAACTTTCACTGTGAATTCATTCAACTTCATTCAATGTTATTCTGCAATAAACAAATGACCAAATAATTATAATAACTGTTTTATTGTCTTAAACTGATCAAGGTTTTCATCATGTGCCTGATTGTAATTCACAGCATCAAGTTTTATCAAGAAACTAGAGTGTTCGTAGCTTTCGCCGTGAAATGAAATTTTAGCTGTGTGAATCGCTGTGAATGAGGTTTGACAGAATCGTTTCTCACCTTAAGTCGACCTTAGCTTCCCCTTGTTATAACACATAACATAATACTGATGATACTGCATTGTAGAAAACTCATTTTTACTGGAATACCTTGAGTTTCAAAAAAAAAAAAATCCTTGAAAATCGGAAGACCTTTCCTGCATTGCTCGCATTGTCGTTGAAAAGCCCGCCTACCCCACACACTGTCATTTTTCCTCTGTCCCTCCCTCTCTTATCTGTGCTGACCCCTTTCCGCGGCTGTCGCGTCCTTTTGCGCCCTTCCCTCCCTTCATTCCAGCCTCTTGCCGTCCTCCCCCTCACCCACCCCTTGCCTTGCCCCCTCGTTGCTTCCCCTGCTGTCTTGTTCCCACTCCCTCTCTCTCTCATCACCCTCTACTTGTCTGCTTGTCCTGTCCTTTCACACTCTCTTTCTCTTCCCTCGCCTTTCTTAACCACCTGTTTTTTTGATGTTCTCCTTGATGCGTCCCGCGCCTTTCACCCCTTTCCATGCTTCTTTTCCCCCTGTGCCCGTTTTGTGCTTGTTCCCCAACCACCCCTGCGGCTCTCTCTCCCCCCCCCCCCCCACTGCCTGCGGCGTCCCCGCTCGCGCTCCCGGGTCCCCTCCCCCCCTTTCCCATTTTTGCCCCCCTGCCCTTCCTTTGTAACTGGCGCGTTCCTCCTCCTTCCCATCCCCACCCTGTTTTCCATCCCGTCTCGTTCCTCTCATTCTCTTTTCCATTCCCTTCCACTCCTCCCTTATGTATTCTCTCTCTCGCATTTCTTGTTCCCCTCCCGCATTTCCTCACGCCTTTTTTCAAGTCACTTTTGTTTTATTTTTTGGGAGGGGGGACGGTCAAAGATTTTTTGGTATTGAAGTTCTCAAAAATTAACCGCCGCGCAATTGGCTCACATATAATGATTGGAAACAGGGGCGGAAAATGACCCATTTTTTTTGGTATCCTGGCTTTCCAAACTACAATTTGCAAATGCGAATTGCAGGGAATGGTTCTTCGATTTTTCAAGGGGGGAAAACTTCAAAGGTTATAATTTCACAGTAAAAAAAATGAGGGAGTTTTCCTACAAATGGCCAGTATTCATCAGTATTTCACAGGTATTATGTTTATGGGTACCACAAACAAAACAGGAAGGCTAACAGTTCGGGGTGGGGGGGGACTTAAGGTGAGAAACGATTCTGTCAAAAACCCTCATTCACAAAAGCTAAAATTTCACACAGCTAAAAACTTTTCATTTCACGGCGAAAAGCTACGGGAAACACTTCTAGTTTCTTTGATTGAAATAAAAACTTGATGCTGTGAATTTACAATCAGGGGGGACCCACATGATGAAAAAAAAAACCTTGATCAGGTTTAAGACAATAAAAACAGTTTATGATTATTAAAATTATTTTGGTCATTTGTTTTATTTGCACGGCTAATAACAACATTGAATGAAAGTTGGGGAATGGGTGAATTCACCAGTTGAAAAGTTTGTTCTTTGCCGTGGGGAAAATCCTTCCCAATCTTGTAGGAAAATTTTCTTGTTGCTTAATTTTGCCCGTCCGACCGTTTGAAGCTTTACTTTTTCACACCCTACATTGGACATGGGACTTCCGGACTGACAATATGTTGGCAGGTGATTTTTGGCCCTTGGTATATACAGAAAGATTGAGGGGTTTAAAACTACAACAAATCGTTGGGTGAATTTTTCACGAAATTATATTTAAGGGCTTACTGAAAAAATCGATTCCCCCCCCACTTTTTCAATCGGCGAAAAAAACACCGGGGCGTGTACGATAAGCTGTTTGGATTTGTGTTTTTCATTTTCGCTTCTTTTTTCTGCCAAAATTAAGAGATGAAATTGCTTTGGCATGACATAAAAAGAGGGGAAATCCCTTTGTCAATACGTTCTTTATGAAATCACTATCATGTTAAAAACTTGTTTTAAAACTGGGTCATTTTAACTTTTTTTTTTTTCTAATCTAAGAGTTTTCAAAAACTTCAAATCGTCGGGCTACGTCAACCGCGCGAGGTCAACGTGAGAATTTAACCCAAATCAGGGGAAAAAAACCTTTCCCTTGTTCAATTTCTATTTCAGTTTTTGTTCTTGCCAAAAATTATTGTTAGGTGGGGAATTTTTGCTACAAAAACTAAGTTTTTGCGAGAATTGAGAGGTGGATATCGTCAACCGACAAAATATTCGCCGAGTTGGCGGGACAAAATAATATTGATTGGGGGAGCGGGGATTAACCCCACAAAAATTGAGAATGCTTTTCTCCCGTTTATTTGAAGAAAATAGTTCTTTCGTGCCATTCAAATCGGAATTTAATTGGAAATTGTGATTCAATGGTTATCATGCACTGCCCATTTGAGTGATAAAAACTACATCCACCAAACAAGTGCTATCTCTTTTTTAATTAGGCACTAAAATAAATAGTGCAATGTCGTTTTGTTTTTTCTATTGTTCCATTGGTGCTATTTAGTTTTTTAAGGTAAGTGTTTCCACGGTTTTTTTATGACCGTTAAAATAGTAACTATTACTAAAAGTAGTTATTATTATTTAAATTAGGACTAAATAGTGGTTTTATCCTTCTATTGTTTTCTATTGGATTGTTTTGTACTCGCTACCAAGGATAGAATGGCACTTGGTGTGTTATGCACTGCCCATAGAGTTATACCACTACATCCATATGAAACAAGTGCTATTATTTAGGGGCTTATCACTAAATAGTGCAATGTCGGTTCGTTTTTTTCTATTGTTCCATTGGTGCTATTTTAGTTTGTAAGTGTTTCACGGTTTTTATGACCGTGAAATAGTACTAATTTACTAAATAGTATTATTATTTATTAGTACTAAATTAGTGTTATCTACTATTGTTTTATATTGGTTTGTACTCTACCAAGGAATAGATGATGGCACTTAACACCCGTTAAAACAGATATTAGCCAAGTAGAATATTACTAGACACTAAATTCCCATTGTTTTCTTTTGTTTTGATTTGACTATTAGTCACTAACTATTAGATTTCGTTTTCACGGGTTAATTAAGTGCCATCACTCTATTTACATAGCACTAATTATAAGTGCTAATTACTATTTTTTATTTCATAATTAATAAATTAACAATTATTTATTTCCCCGAAGTGGGGGGGAGGTGAGCTCTTTCAATGGGGGGGGGGGGACTGAAATTTCCTGACCCCTTCCCCTTTGGGCTTGGCCTAAAAAATTACCCATGACCCTCCCCCTACACAAATAAGGGGGGACCTGTCATTATTTATCGCCTTTTCGGAGGATTTTGGAAAATAACCCTATTAATAACACCTGATCCCCCCTCTAACATGTGATAGATTTCCTGCACCGTACCCCAATGTACAATAAGATTTCACTACACCCCCTCCTCCTCCCACTATACGCCCCAAGATGCTTTTTTGTGTTACTAGGAAACGTCTAGTATAATGTGCAGTGAATTTTGAAATGCTCTAATAATACCAAAATACTTGCGAATAGGATTTAAAATCATTAAAGCCAGCCTAGTCCCAGGCGTTATCTCTCCTAACCGAGCGCGGAGCGCGAGACGGAGATTGAGTACGAGCGCGTCAGCGCGAGGGGGGGAGAGAACGCTAGTGACATAATGCCAAATACTATCCTGATTTGGCTAAAAACTATCTCTGATTTAAAAAAGCCATAATAAATTTCGTATTTACCGGATTTTACTGATCCAACGATATATTTTGAAACAATGAATATAGATAGTTGCCCAACACGGGGCAGAGATCAAACTTTTTCGCCGGTTTTTGAACAAGAAAAATCAAAACGGGACAAAGCGGGGCTAAAAGAGCCGGTCACAAGTCCAGCAGGAGGATACGTAACATGTCATCTCACTTGAAATCTTTTCCGCATTGGGTGAATAATTCTCAGTTGTTTAGTATAATAAGGTATTCCATCTTTCAAATCATTCCAATAATGATTCAATAATGCTTCGCTTTAAAATGAGGACAGCAGTGATGTTCCTCTGTTTTCCCCCGGGTTATTCACAGATGTTCACAAGCGAATATTTAATTTGAAATTTTGAAACCACTTTTTTGTGCATTTTTCTATAACCCACCAAAAAATGACCAGGTTGAACGAATTTTGAGATTATTTTGCAAAGGCTATATATAGCCCGGGATATATATTATAGTACCATTGACAGGAGCCTGGTTTAGCTATTCCTGTTCATACTATAATATTAAAACACAATGCTCATGCTCCCACACAACCTAAATTTATGTGACCCTCCCCTTTTCACTGCCTGTTTTTCATGACCCTCCCTTTTGAGGGGCTCAAAAAATTATGGCCCTCCCCCATTTATTTGAATCTTTAGGTGTCAGTGACGTCACTTACTCAACCCAAACAATCATCATGGCTTTGCTCATACTTTTCTTCATTGTTTAATATCTTGAATTATTTTAGTTCTATGAAGCTAAAACGTTTGTGTGAAGGAGTTTTCTTACATTATTTGTGCTTAGGATTGATTTGTCTTGACCAGTTGTCTCCAATTTAGAGCTGTTTATCTGAACAAAACATTGAGATATTTTGACTCACAAAATACAAAGAAATGTATCAGAGCTGAATGTTGGGTTGAGTAGATGACGTCACTGACACCTCTAAAGATTCATAAAAATATAGTACTTCCCTCTGGAATATCGAAAAAACATTTCAACTAGTTATTATTAGACCCTTGAAGAAATTATTCAATGAGTTTCAGCGTAAATTAAATTACCATCGATTTTCGTCTAAGTAGCACTTTAAAGGCACCGGCTTTAGCTTCCGGTACCTACCATGGCGGTAATTAGGAGGCGGCCAAGTAGAGCTGAGTCGGAAAGCCAATCTTCTTTTGTTCTTAAAAGTTGTAAGGGCGATTGTAACTTTCAGTGGATTCTTTGCATAAGCGATTGTCGGTCTTGGCGCGGAACTTGATGTTATATTTATGATTAGGGCAGGCAATTGCAGTATTTAAACTGTAATTACAAGCTAGTTAACTAGCTTGTAATTACAGTTTAAATACTGCAATTCCTTGTAAGTGGATGTGTAATGCAATCCAAAGTAGTCAAAGTTTCCGATCCGGAGGAGGGGGGCGGTCCGGGGGTACTCCCAAATAATTACATGATCTATATGTACGGCGGATACAGGGTCCAGGTTTTTTAAATGAACGCATACAAATCATTAATCCAGGTTATAGCCGAAAAATATATATTAATTTTTTATAGTTTGTATAATCGTATATCGGCAGTTTCAGTAAAACTCGGCATGAACATAATAACAGACGTAAAGGTGTTTATAGTGTTAGTCTGGCAAAAAATATCCCGACGACTGCGTATCTTATCAGGTCGTATTGCAAAACTCCCAATTTTTATTTATTTGGGAAATTTGTAAATCCAGGTTTTCGACAGTGCCACGAATTTTGTCAAAACGTTTTTACCTGCTTACCTCAATATTTATAATGAAGACTTTGTAAACATAGTATATGACTAGCAATTTAGTCATATACAACGTAGAACACTAGGCACCCCGCAAAAATCATATTTTGAACGATTTTTTTCCCCCCCAAAGCTTCTCGTGAATAACAAAGTCGGCAACTGTACATATCCGTTTTAGCAAATTAATAAGTTTGACGTTTCCTGCAAAAAGAGTGTCAGGAAATTTACAAGGCAGCCTGCGAAGCTCAGCCGCCATAACAAGGCAATTGTAGAACATTTTGTGTTTTGCGGGTCACTTTGGAAGGACCACAAACACCTCCAACAACGTAGAAGATATTACACGAAGCCATAAAGATAGCTGCACCATTAAAGGGGGACTCTGATGAAAAATCGTTCGCAATTTAATTTAGCTGAAACTTCACTGAAATAATCTCAAAGAGCCATACAATTACTGTTTAAAGTGTTTTCCAAAATTCGTAAGGGAAGTTTTACATTTTTATGAATCTTTAAGAAGTGTCAGTGACGACATCTACTCAACCCAAACAATCAACACGGCTTCGCTCCATATATTCTTTGTAATTAGTTTCTTTGAATTATTTTATTTCTATGAAGCTAAAAAGTTTGGGTGAAGTAGTTTTCTTACATTATTTGTGCTTAGGATTGATTGTGCTGACCAGTTGTCTTCAATGCAGAGCTGTTATCTGAACCAAACATGATATATTTTGACTCAAAAAATACAAAGAAATGTATGGAGCTGAATGTTGGGTTGAGTTAGATGACTGTCACTGTCACCTCTAAAGATTCATAAAAAATATAGTACTTCCTCTGGAATATCGAAAAAAGATTTTAACTAGTGATTATTGCACCCTTGAAGAATATATTCAATGAAGTTTCAGCTAAATTCAATTTTCGAACAATTTTCTCAGAGTCGCCCCTTTAAGTATTTTAAAAACACGAGCCCGTTAAGAGTATTGTTTTTAAAGATGTTTCAAGTATTGCCAAATCTGAACGCGATTGAGCAATAGAATGAAATCAAATCCATTCCAGATTTTTGTGTTTGCGATCGATTTGACATGCAGTCACGCAATATCAGACGCATATCCAGTTAAAACGTATATGAACAACAACAATAGAACAAATTTTGAGGGAAAGTTTGTTTTCAATTGATTGATATCAAATAGCAAACATTCCCCAAAACAAGCCAGACGATGGGTATTCATCCTGGCAAACGAGGAAGTAATTAACTCGATCAAGCGGTAATTATTTCATCCTTTCATGTACATGCTGTGTGACCATATAAAACTGAATGTAATCCAAAACCACTTGACATTTTATCAGAAGATCATATTGAAATGTAATCCCTAGAAAAAACCAAAGCATATTTACACTCTTGGTATATTTTTTGTTGTATTTATTTCTAGTGTTTAACGTTGTGTTGTCAATTTCATGTCTCATTATGCACGTGTAAATATAACGTGTAGTACCAAATGATAAAATACGTTCCGTGTTTACGCTTCGCACTGGAAGAGTTTTAGAGCTGCATCAATAATATTTATACACAATCATGTTCAATGGTAAAGCATTTAGATAGCAAACTATCAATGTCGTTATAACCGTCGGTTTTTTTCTACGCGAACACATCGAAAATGCTTAATTTTCGCTTCGCGTCATCGTCGGCCGAAGGCTATTTTGAGGGAATTTCGACTTTCTTCAATTTTGAAGAAAATAAAAAGCTCTTTAAATTTTCGATACTAATTTTGGAAATGGTACACCAAAGGGGTTCTATTTGTGAGAATAAAACGAAATTCGATTTTTTCGCAACTGTCCCGCCGATTCTCGGTATTTAGAGGCAGTGGCTCTTAAATTTCTCAGTTACAGTGTGTAACATATAAGCTTATATAGTTTATTTGACTACTCACTCTCCCTACTTCACTTCAATATCACATTAAAAGCATGATGGTGAATGCACCTTTGACTTCTATAAGAAGAAGGCAAAGAAACATTATTTTATTGCTATACTGACAACTTTCCCTACATGGGAAGTTGAATACATTGATGGATGATCCTTCATATGATAATATCGTGGAAACCATGGAGGATCATCTAGACAATTCAGAAAAGCATGAAAAAGTTGTTTGATCAAAGGCTCCTAGACATGTATTGTCTATTGATGTTCACCTTGTGAGATGTTTTAATTTTTAGTTTATATTAAAGGCTTAGAATAAATCATGGTGGCATTATTTTTGTACACAGAAGCACGGAGAGTTTATCTTCCTATTCACTTTATAAAATATAACTATTGTTTTGTATAAGTGCCTATAACCCCAAAATGACTCTATGTGATTTTAATCTCTGTAATGCGTAGATGTGAAATACATTTTTGAATTTGGATTTTTTATTCCCGCCGAAAACGCGCTTCAAAGTCGGTTTTCCGACCACGCCCTAGCGACTTGGACGGGATTTGAAGGTTCTGGGAGACTGGTAACTAGTGACGTATTTTCAGTAACTCGCGGCAAGGTACCTACTGTATGTGACTGAAGATCAGTCAGTACTTGCAACATGCCGTACCGGTGTGTTGTTGGGGGGTGTTCAAACACACCAAACCAAGGGAATCACTCTCCATCAAATTCCATATTTTGGGGACGATCGCCCAATTGCAAAGTCAAGACGCAAAAAGTGGACAGAGTTTGTCCAGGCCAAACGCGCCAAATGGACACCATCAGCAACATCAGCAGTTTGGTTCCAGCCTTTTTTTTTTTTTTGCCAACAGATTATACTGAACGGTACAACTTTGGACAGAAGGTGAAAAGACATCTCGTTAAAGATCAATTTGGTATATTACCAGTACCAACAGTATATATAAAGGGGACGAAGAACTTCAGCGGGAAAAGAGCTTGTCAGAGAGGAGTCGTAGAAAGGTGAAGTTTTGATTGCCGTTTTATATTTATAAAAAGTACGTTTATATCTATTTTGAACATGAGATAAATCTTCAATTTTACGACCTTTTGTCTTGCTTTTTCTCGCACCTAATATTTTAAGAGAAACTCACAGCTCCTTCTGGTGAACCTGCTAGTGAACCTGAACATTGCGCGGGAAAACAACCCGATGGCAGTAATGGCAACACCGGTACCGATGACGACAATGAATGTACAAAATTGATAATCCCGAACCACTGGTAAGGACAGATTATGATCTCATTTTAAAAATAGAAACTATTGAAACTTGCGTACAATAGGTTTTTCTGCGAACGAACTCGAAATTTAATTTGTTTCCCGAGCGAGTGTCAATCGATAGAAAAAATTAGGCCATCTTTGAGGAGTTTTTCTCAAAAGTGTTTTTTAATTATATTTTCCCCTGATTTGGCAGATTCCGGTAGCATGACCTGATGGTCTTCAAGATCAGAAAAGTGTTACAATATGTTTTTTATTGGCATCTTTAATATTTTTGGAGTGAGCGTCATTCTTACTAGTCGACTGGGCCGCGAAATCATCCCATTTTCCATTCATTTTTTCCATTCAAGACAGCTTGCACTTTGAATTTTTTATATTTAAGTCTGGAAATTACTTTGAAAATCGTATATAGCCCTTTCTGCAGTAAAAAATGTCATTATTTTGCCGTCTTTTTACTTTATTTCTAAACCAGAACACAATCAGACAAACAATGTAGATTTCACATTGCTAATTACATTTAGATAAAGTGCAGTGAAAAAATCCCGTTTTTGAGCATATCATGGCATATTATCGATGAATGCTGTTTTTTTGCGATTTTTTAAGTATTCTTCAGACTCAAATTTTACGGTCAAAGCTATCTTGGACAGATGAATGAATGAAAGAAAAAGGATAATTTTTATTCATTGACCTTTCTTACCGACACCAGATCGAAGCTCCCAAACTCGAAAGTGTTTAGGTCCGTTCAAAGTTGAGAGAACAATGTCGGCAATTCCAAATAGTACAAGGAACAGATGAAAAAGCAAGGAAACAAAAATGGGAAAAAGTCTATCGGTATGATTGAAAGCACTGCCCGAGTTGTAAATGTATTTTGCAATCCAGTAATATTTATGAAACATTTCTATTAAATACCAGTGAGGTATCCAATGTCACATAGTTTGATGAGAAACATCATGTACATCCCACAGTCCTGACATGTTTGACCTTGATATTGGAAGAGACAGAACTTGATGAAAATCAAGACAATTATTGATTTTGAGAAGATTAGACTGAAAGTGGAACGTATTCAAGATGAAGAGAATCCGCAACCGTTAACTGAAAAAATTGATACTTTGATGGGTAGTTACCAGATGGAAGGTAATGAATATATCTTTACCGCAACACATAAGTTCGCCTTTTTATGGCTCCATTTCAAGCAGAGCAGTTTAGCACAAGCGTCATATATATTTGTAGATGTACTTACAAAGGAAATGAATCATTCCCATATCTTTTGAATGTGGTTTCATTGAATGAGAAAACGCTGTTGTACAATAACGCAGTTTCAAGAGTGCTGTGCAACAAACAGACGGCCAAGCATATGGAAAAGCGTTTACGGAAATATTTTCAAAAGTCACTAACAAAAAACACCAGACTTCAAGAACGGTGACAACCTTGATGTCATACTAGTGGATTTTGATGATGCACAAGCAAATGGATTAAAAGAAGCTTTGGTACATGAGAAAGCTGACAGGGTACTGAGAGATTGTCAGGTGCACTGGACACGTTCTTTGCAAAGGGTAGCAAAGCTGGTACCTAAATCGAAAAGAACATCAACGTGTTTTCCTTCACCTTGGAAACCAAATACCGAATGCGGCAGAGAAAGAACAAGTCAAGATATTATTTCAGTTACATTCAGGAGAAGTAAAATCGAAAATCGAAATTTGCTGTCATTAAAAGTGATATAACATTATACTCTATCGAATAATTAATCTACGCACGTATCTATGAACAATGGTGACTTTGTGATCACTTCAATACAACTTTCCCATTACCTACATCACTGAAGTAGGTATCAAATCGCATCTACAAAACTCAAGACGAAGACAACTGTGTAGTTTTTTTAAACGACGAAAATTGAAATTTGCTGTCATTAAAAGTGATATAACATTATACTCTATCGAAAAATTTAATCTACGCACGTATCTATGAACAATGGTGACTTTGTGATCACTTCAATACAACTTTCCCATTACATACATCACTCAAGTAGGTATCAAATCGCATCTACAACTCAAGATGAAGACAACTGTGTAGTTTAAATAACTTGAGCGTTTTTATTTCATCGATTTATTATCGATTTATTGTCATTGCACTTCGAGTGGGTTGACCCCTGTGATTACTCTAAATGTGTGTAGTGCGATAATATATATCATGTTGGCTCGAAAGTACTATTGATGTGGAATGGATCATCAACATTTTGTCTAAAATGATAACATCTATTTTTCAGTTCTTCAAATCTCCATTGCTTCAATAATCTATTCTTCTGGATCGATTATCGAAAACGTAAGTACATTTGTTATGCCATAATTTATATTATGTTCGCTCGTAAAATACCGTTCATGTAGAGTGTATTATCGAGATTTTGTCTGAAATTATAACCTCTTTTTTCAGTTTCTTCAAATCTTCATTCATTAAAAATCAATTTATTGATTATTCTGCCAATCGATTATCAAAACCGTAAGTACATTTCTTTTTTCAATTTTCTCAGCACGTTTTTGTTGATAATGCTAATGAAAAAACTAAAAACAATAACGTTTCTGTCAAAAAAGAGGCTTATTTTATCGACTTATTAAACATAATGCATTGCATACATTTGTCATAAATTATCATAACTTATCATTCTTCACAAAATCTCTATTAAAACATCTATGAAAACACCATATTTTTTTACATCGACGCTTCAAATCAATTTTAGCAGTAAGTACAATATTTCTGCTACATGACTGTGTAGTCTTAGAAACTATTTACAATATAATGGTCGCTTCTGAGGTAATATTAGCAATGTACACAAATGGATTGCCAAAACGTACGTTTACTATATACATGCCTGGTATCATATTGCATTCACTTACCATGACCTACATCACTTAGATAGGTTTAAATTTGGCACTATAACTCGAGACGAAAGAGAACTGTGTAAATGAAATAATTTAAGACGCGTTTATAGTTTTCGATATATCAACAATACCGTTCATTGTATACATTTTGCATAATTAACATACATTCCATTTTACACAGAATCTCCATCAAAACAATAGCTAGAACCAATTGTAAGTACATTGCTCTTCATTTGTTACATTGTAACCATCAGTAACGTATCTCCTAGATTTGTAAATGCAGTAATGCACTTAGTACAGCAACAATAACGTGATTTGACACGTCGACTGATTTTTTCAAGTTTTCCGCTCGTATATGGACGACTGTTTGCTTATCTTGCGTTTATTTCACTTTACTATTTATCAGATCATCATGTCTCCTGTAATGCCTTGTTGTTTGTGTAAACGCGCAGTGAACCTCGTGGCAGCTACATGCTGCAATTCAAATGTCCATGAAAGGTGTCTCGAAACCTTTCTCAACAGCATACCCCACGATGTCTCCTTTCCTGTCCCCCACTGCCAAAACTCATATCAATCCATCAAATGAACCATATCCATTCACCTACGGTACGCACGGGGTTCACTTCGAGTATACACAAACAATAGCGGCTTGAACTATGAAGACTACCCAACATAAGAGGTAAGACTTCGAACATGTGTAACATTGATTATAACCATTTGACAAGACGGTTATTACTCATCATCACATGTATCTTTCTACACATTTATCGACTATCTACCTTACTGCGTTTATGACATCTTCTATATTTGAACAGATGTCTCCAGTTATGCCTTGTTATCTGTGTAGAATCGCGGGGAATCTCGTAACTCTTCCTTGCTGTAACCTTTTAATACACGAAACACTGTCTCGAAACATTCTTTACCCGCATACCTCTTCATCATCATACGCTTGTCCGCACTGTAGAGTACTTCTTAATCCTTCTAACTGCGACGAACCTTTCACATTCGCCGACCGTGGGATTCCCTTCGAATTTACACAGATTTCGGCATATCTCACGATGCGATATTTTAATACAACAATTCTTTATAACGACACTCGATACTCTGCTCATTCACAAGATCAGTGCCGAGGTAGAAGGTTGCCTTTTTCTTGTGTCTATATCCACGATTTGACCAGCGATGAATAGAGTACAAGTTCCACGAAATCCTCCTTGCTCAACAGCAAGCAGCGCTCCAGCAGCAGCTCCAGCAGCAGCTCCGGTAGCAGCAGCGGCCCCAGTTGTAGCTCCACCACAGCTCCAGTAGCAGTGGGCCCCACCGGCTGTAGTTCCACCACCAGCGGCTGAAACCGACAGTTCCACCAGCAGCAGCTCAACCTGCCGTTGAAGAACGACCATTGACGGCTGAACAGAAGCTGGGAGGTAATTATAAAGTGCTAATATGTAGTTATCTTGATTTTCGCATTGTTAAATGCTACACACGGTGAGGTTTGAAACGTGTTTGAGAGCAGGCGCTTATTTGTAGAATGCTTCCTCGGTATTCCAAAGAGGTTGACTGCAAATAGGGGAGTAAAAGATAGCCTGGAACACCGGAAATGTATTTGAAAGTCAGGCGCTTATTTGTAGAATGATTCCCTCGGTATTCCAAAGAGGTTGACTGCAAATAGGGGAGTAAAAGATAGCCTGGGAAACGAGAAATGTATTTGAAAGTCAGGCGCTTATTTGTAGAATGATTCCTCGGTATTCCCAAGAGTTGACTTCAAATAGGGGAGTAAAAGATAGCCGGGGAAACGAGAAAATATATTTGAAAGTCAGGCGCTTATTTGTAGAATGATTCCTCGGTATTCTAAAGAGCTTGACTGCAAATAGGGGAGTAAAATATAGCCTGGGACACGAAGAAATGTGTTTGAAAGTTATGCAGGCGCTTATTTGTAGAATGATTCCTCGGTATTCAAAGGAGGCTGACTGCAAATAGGGGAGTAAATATAGCCTGGGACACGAAAAATGTGTTTGAAAGTTTATGCAGGCGCTTATTTGTATAGAATGATTTCCTCGGTATTCAAAGGAGGTTGACTGCAAATAGGGGAGTAAATAAAGCCTGGGACACGAGAAATGTATTTGAAAGTCAAGCGCTATATTGTATAGGATAATTCCTTGGTAATCCGCTAGGGAGGATGGCAAATAGGGAGTAGGGGAAGCCGGTGGGAGTGTTGAAAGACAGATGCTTGTAGTGATTAATCTAAAAAAAGTATTAAAGAGTCACATGAAACTGGGCTATTTAGAAATGCAATTTGTTAAAAATCAAGCTTTGTAGTGCTTGGGGTAGAATTATTCCCAGAAGTTCAATGGAGTATAATTTTGTGTTAGGGGTGTGTCAACCCTGAATTTGTGTCATTAGGCTGATTGAACTTCATTCATAGATAAGGATATTTTCTTGCAAGAGGATAATACCTATTGTTCACCTTGGACAATGAGAATATTAAACAGAGTGGGTTTACTTTGCCCCCCGAGTGCGAGCTGAATTCCCCTAGACATACCGGTGGAATTGGTCATAACACTGTTGTTTAAACATTGCGCTGTTTCTTGTGGAATGTTGGCCTTCGGAAGGCTTGACTGATTTCAATTGTCATCCCTTTATTGTTTGGTTATGCATTGAAGCGTCATTATGATGGATATGAAGAGGACAATGGACGCCGTTATCAGCTTCGAGCGTTGATAACCTATTCAAAAGATTAGGACTCTGGCATCCCGCCATCGACCCCAGTTTATGAGTTTGAGGCCATGTAATTGCTAGAAAGCCTTGAAGAATGCCTTGATCCAGTAAAAAACAAATAAACAAGTTATTATAATATTTGGAGGAGTTTGTTTTATTGCAGATACATTTAACTACAGTTGAATGAACTTTAACAGTGAAAGTTCTTTGCCGTGGACCATTCTTGTATAAATACTATACTCTTGTGGCTTAATTTTGCCGTCCTTTTGTAGCTATTTTCCACCCTGCATGGGACTTTGACGTCGACTGACATATGCAGTCACGTTTGCCCTTGAATTACACAGGATTGAGGGTTAAAACATCGTTTGAATTTTCACGAATTATATTTACTGATCGATTCACATTTCAATCCGCCGAACCGTAACTATAAACTTTGGATTTGTTTTCATTCGCTTTTTCTGCCAAAATAAGAGATGAATGCCTTGTCACTGACATAAAACGAGAGAAGTCTTGTCCACTCAGTGTCTTCTATAATCGCTATCATGTTTACCTTGTTTAAACTGTGCAGCAGTAACTGTTTTTGCTAATCTTTTTGTAAAATCAAAAGAGTTTCAAAAACGTCAAATCGTAGCTTAGCGTCACGCTCGCGGTTGTGCTAATTTGAACCAAATCAGAAATGTTTTCCTCCTTGGTTATTTTTTTAGTTTTTCCTTGCGAATTATTGTAGGATTGTGATACGAACATAGATTGGCTTTTGATACCGGGCGATCGCACAAATATTGACGGCTAGTTGGGAGCAAATATTTCGGCGTTTGGGCCGGAGTCGCGCAAGTTTTGAAACTAATCATACGTTTTTGCTACATGAATTGTTTGTCTAAATCTAGGACCCCCTAGACCCTTTATACACACGGCAAACACTAACGTACTGAACTCACTTGCAGGAGCTACCATAGTAAATACTTGTTTTTAAAAAAACCTTCCTACACGGCTATAATACAATTAAAAAAAACAGGTCAACTTTTTAGCCGTTAAGCGTAAAGCTACAGTCCACGCCTTGAGGTGCACTCCATAATATATTGCCGTCTCCGGCCTTCACACCCCGTTTTAGTATCGTCATGCAAGAGTTTGTTGTTTTCCTAATTGTACTCGATTGAAGACAGCCAATTCTCACAACAATTGCATTACCTAAAACGGACTGCCTTATTGAACTCACTTCCAATAAACGAAGAGCGTCAACGTCCTTCGCGTGTTTTAAGAGGGGCATTGGGGAGACGAGCTATTCTCATACACAACTTCCTCCGGCAAACACGTACACCATTTTTATCGAATTATTACTTTTTACGGCTAATAACGGTTTAAACCCATTGGATACCCCTTACAGTGCTTATCCGTGGCTT
>JAUJYZ010000025.1:0-67500 GCA_033675265.1 Actinostola sp. cb2023
TTCACCCGCAAAGCCACGAAGGCAGTACGTTCAATATTAGGGCAACAATTCGTAAACAACAGATGTGAAAGATAAACCAAGTTTGAAAGCTTTCAAATCTGCCCTAGATAAATTAAATACTTGAAATACTTGAATTAATATTTGTATTGACTAATTTGATATTTTCTATTTATACATATACTATTTATTATACAATTTATTATTTTTAGATGTCACCGCTCTCGCTCTGGAAGAGTATTTTTTTCTTATAATGAAGAGATACCGTGTTAAAATAAAGTTTACGATGATGATGATGAGATGGAATTTCCTCTATGCACATGCACCTATAGTCCTTCTCTCTGGGAGTCCTATTGGTTAATAAATGAATATTCTCCACTTATTCTCCTCTATTGACATACACCTATAGTCCTTCTCTCCGTGAGTCCTATTGGTCAATAAAGGGACATTCTCCACCTATTCTCCTCTATGCACATGCACCTATAGTCCTTCTCTCCTGGAGTCCTTTTGGTAAATAAAGGGACATACTCCACCTATTCTCCTCTATGCACATGCACCTATAGTCCTTCTCTCCTGGAGTCCTTTTGGTAAATAAAGGGACATACTCCACCTATTCTCCTCTATGCACATGCACCTATAGTCCTTCTCTCCTGGAGTCCTTTTGGTAAATAAAGGGACATACTCCACCTATTCTCCTCTATGCACATGCATGTATAGTACTTCTCTCTGGAATTCCTTAATTTTGGTTAATAAAGGGATGTGCTGCACTGATTCTCCTCTATGCACATACACATACAGTCCTTCTCTCTGGTAGTCCCATTGGTCAATACATGGATATTCTCGACTGATTCTCCACATGAACATGCACTTCTAGTCCTTGTCTCTGATAGTCCTATTGCATGGTCAATAAAGGGATATTCTCCACCTATTCTTCTCTATGCACATGCACCTATATTCCTTCTCTCTGCGAGTCCTTTTGGTCAATAAAGTGACATTCTCCACCGATTCTTCTCTATGCAATGCACTTATAATCCTTCTCTCTGGAACTCCTATTGTTCAATAAATGGATATTCTCCACTTGTTCTCCTCTATTGACATTCACTTTGGTTCTTCTCACTGTGAGCCATTTTGGTCAATAAAGTGGCATTATCCACCTATTCTACTCCATACACATGCACCTTTAGTCCTTCTCTATGGGAGTCCTATTGGTCAATTGAAGGAATGGTCAACGCCCAGCGTGCGTCCATCGAGTTATGGATGCACGCGGGAGGCTACTAAGCACGAGATAAGTGTAAGGGTCGCACGAGGGGTAGCCGAGTGTGACTCTAAGCTTCTTGAGTCCTTAGCAGCCGACCAAGTGCATCCATAACTCGATGGACACACAGCTGAAGCGTTGACCATTTCTTTTATAACATAGTCACTGCAAATTCAAATAAAACAATTTTGCATTTTTACCGATTGATTTCAGAGCGCGCGCTATGCCGATGACGTGAGCGTGCATCCATTGAGTTATGGATGCACGCTCGCGCACACTAATTAGCCAATCGTAGCGCACGTTTTCTCAATGCTATGTTATAAAAAGGGATGTTCTGCACTGATTCGCCTCTCCACTTCATAAATATGCACGTCTAGTACTTCTCTCTGGGAGTCCTATTGGTCAATAAAAGGACATTCTCCACTTATTATCCATTATGCGCATGCAGCTATAGTCCTTCTCTCTAGAAGTCCTATTGGTCAATAAACTTTAATATTTAATCTCCACTTTTCCTCCTCTATGCACATGTACCTATAGTCCTTCTCTCTATTAGTCCTATTGGTCATTAAAGGGATGTTCTTCACTTATTATCGTCTATGCACATGCACCTATGGTCCTTCTCTCTGGGAGTCCTATTGGTCAATCAAGGGATATTATTGTCTCTGGTCCAGTTATTATAATAAATCACTATACAACGGAGTTTTCCAATTCCATTTCAAGTTTTTAATTGAAATCATATGGCTTAATTAGACCTATTAAACCTCTTCGGAGGTTTGCTTTACAGCATGAAGAAGGAGTATATAACAGACCGTGCTGCATGCTTGCACTCTGAAATCCGCATTATTTCGTAACAATATTTTACATTTTTGCTGGAAATAACATGCTCAGAAGTCTAGACGGTTAACAATGATTTAACTTTGGCCCACAGCATTTTCTAAGTCATTCTTTTGCATTTGTTCAAAATTGCGTGCACCTTGCGCGTTATCAGAGGTATTGTCATTGTTATTAAGAAATGAGCGGCATTTGAGAACGCAGACAAATGCTCGTCGAAACTGAGTGTTGAGAATTGCATAGATGATTGGATTGCTACAGCTACTAGTAAACATCAAAGTATTAAAGAACGCAAACACGACACGCGGCGCAATAATTCCTGCCGTCTCAATCGCTACTACAAACGCGATAGGAGTCCAACTGACCAGAAAGAAACAGACCACTACAAATGTGCTCTTCAAGAGTTTGATGTCAGTTGTGTGTCCAGCTGTAGAGTTTTGATTGTGTGCGTTAATGTTGGCAGTGCTTGATTTGACTGTTTTGTAGATCTTGTAGTAGCATATACAGATGACTATGCCCGCTCCACTAAATGCGCCGCCCAAAATCAGCAGCACATAAGAAATATGTTTGATATCCCATTGCAGAGTACACAAGGAAATATTTTTGTGGTATTGCATGACACCCCATCCATAGAGTGGAGGCGAGGACAGTAGAATCGCTGTAATCCACACAATTAAGCAATAAACAACAGCACTGCGTCGGCTATTAAAATACTTTGGATAGGTAGCACTTCTGACAACCCTGAAGTAACGGTTAACTGCAACCAGTCCCATTGTAAACATTGAACACATCGCAAAAGTGAACAACATGAAGCCCGCCCAGGGACAGAATGCATCATTTAGGACCCATCGACCGTTGAAGACAGATAAAACCCAGAGAGGCATAAACAAATATTGCCATGCAGATATCAGTCCATGCCAAACTTTCTATGAAGACATTAGTTATAGAACGAAGGCGATAATCTTTGTGGGATGATGTAGATGACCAGTGAATTGCCATGAAACGAGACAATGGTGATGACGACAGCAAAAAACGTTTCGATGGTGACAAGAACGACTGTTCGGCCAAGAGGATCCTTTTGCTCTGATGTTGAATTCATCTATTAGTCTAATAGGAAAGAATGTCCAAATATGGTATTTTAGAACCAAATAAGGATATGACCGGGACGTGTAAAAGAATGCATAATGATCTATGTCTTTAACATATTGTATTATTATGTCGCCATACGTTCTTCAGTAAGAAAGGTAACTATACAGTATTGATATTATTGTGTTATCTATACGTTGGACATTCTTTGGAAATATCTAAACCATTGGAAAGTGATCATTTCCAATTAATTCTCATTGAATTTCGATTCCAAGGTTTGAAGAGCGCGCGATTTCTCCATGCAGATCGTTGTATTACCTTTTAATGAAAATATTTTAAGATGAATAATATTAATAATATTCGAATTATCCATCTAACCTGATTGGAAGAGCTTCCTTCAATTGCCTTGAAAAATTCACCGGTTTTGGTTAAGAGCTCTCCTTACCACTTGAAACTACTTGTTCTCTAAACTAAAGTTAGAGGATTTAATTCCTATTTATCAGAAACTATTATCAAATTAATTAATAATTAATGAGAACAAAATAAAGGAAATCAATACCGTGAAGGATGTTTGGATATGTGGTGTTTTTAAATTAAAACTATAATACAATAAAGTACAAATTGATGAAAGCGAAAACGAGAAGTGAATACATTTTGATAGATATTACAAATTAGTATATTTCGACGACTATCTGTCGCCATCGAATGCCAGCGCAAAAACATACTAGTTTGTAATATCCATCAAAATGTATTCACTTCTCGTTTTCGCTTCATCATCAAATTGTATGTCCATAAATTTACATTTACCAGTACAAATTACTCTCCAATTTTTAGGTGAAATTTGAGCGTCATATGTAATTTCACTGTTGCCATGGTGATATTTCCTCCTCTCCCAAAACAGAAATGGCGTCGAGATTTGATTTTAATAGTGGAGCTAGGAAGACGAAATTTCAATGTTAAGACAACAGCAACGAACGAAAATACGAAAAAAAACATCAATAACTGGATGGACAATTTTTCAAAAGAAAATATCGAGAACTGAACACCAAAAAGTCACGAACCAGAAGGGCTGGATACTAATTTTGGAGATATTTTACGCTTCCGTACGTATGTAATACTTTATGATACTAATTGGTAATCACTTTTGGGATAAAGTGTTTGTCGATCAGCATAAAATTTTGCAAACTTTAACTTTGAATTTCTCTTAGAATTATTCCATTCTCGTTCCCAGACCCTTCTCAGCTTTCTAACGAAAAATCGTAGGCTCTGGTAAGAGACGTCTCAAGCCTCAATTTGATTGGTCGCATATCAAGCTTTACCGTGTCGAATACTTTCAATGATGGCACTTGAGATAAGTCATCTTGTCTGTCATCATTATACTTATTTAGCCTAGAAACGAATGACCGAAGGCCTAGTAGCTTTTTTCTTGTTTTTCTTCCTTTATTAAAGTTTCAATCGCAGAATTCGAATGGTCAGCATAGTTTACAAAGAATTGCGTTTTCTTGACAAGTTTTCTCCATTGCAAAAGCGGATCGTCTGATATTATTTTGTCATTCGAGACAAATCCAGGAGTAGAGGTCACGATTCACTCCGAGTCAGATGCGATGATGACGGATTTTTGACAACTTGGTTTCTATATAAGGAATCGATCTTGTTATCACTTCAAAATGGAATGTAGCCGCATTCAACGCTGGAAAGCTTGATATGGAAATGATTCCATGCGCAATTAGCGACAAATGTGCACAACTACAATAATATGCTAAGAGAATACGAATTTTGGCACTTTTCAAGTCTTCCGTAATTTTTAAGTCATCTTTCATCCTTAACACAGCACATGGGATTCCTGTATTTGCCAATTTAGATATCTGCTCCTCCATTATCGCAGTGTTAAGGTGGCGAGAACCTATTTATTGGCGCGTTGGCTAAATTTTTGAGTCGCGCGGTATACCGACAAAAAATTGACCGATTTCTGTGATTTTTACCCTTCTAATTAAAGAATGTTTGAATTTTAAGAAATGGGTATTCGTGTTTTTTTCGGAGTAAAAATGTCGGAAATATTAACGTATTTTAAAAAGGTATCTTTCAAAAGAAATGCCCGTAACTTCGAATTTCCACGACCGATGTTTTCCTTACTTCAGCAAATAAGCCTTCAGCTATAAAGTTTTCAATCTGGCATGTTTCATAATAATAATGACCATACAACTCATTTCACAAATGCTACTTCAATTTACTGTAAAAATGCAATACTAACGCATTTGCCGTTCGATAGTACACAAATAGCGGAGGATTACAGCCTGACTATCTACATTCTGAATGGCTAATGCTATCACAAGCTTAATTGGAAAGAACCTAACATAGCGTAAAATGAGAGGTCACTTCCGGTGTATTTCCTAATTTGCATATTATCTTGTCGTCAAATTTCAAGGTTCAAGCTCATTAACTCCGACATTTTACAGTAAACACGCGTGAAGCCGTACTTTCATAAATTTATAGCAAGATAACAGCACGTATCGAAGAAAACTTAACATCGGAAAATAAAATTATTACGACAATAAAACAACTTCATTTAATCCGTACCTCTGTAGTGTATGTCTATCTAGCGATTTTCTTTGAGTGAATACGGCCCAGAATGGCCGTGTCTTGTATGGAAATCAGGCCGTCGCGAAGAAAACCAGCTTCTTGTGCTTTACGAACGTCCACAATAAAATACTTAACATCGGAAATCTGATGTACTTCTACAGCCATTTCAGAGACTTGTATTCGTTTGCCAATAAAATAAGCGTATCATGCGATTTTTCAAGCTTTTTTGTGGTCGCTGTATACGGACAGAACGCCAAATTGCCCAAGTTCGCGAACGTTTTTTCTCTTGCCAGAAGGCTTTCTTCGTCTGCCATATTGGAAAATGTAGTAGCCAAGCCTCTGTTCCACAGGGAAACCAAGTTTTCTGGACCCAGACTCCCTTAGATAATCGATTAAATTTGACTGAAAAAGGCTGAGAATCAAGAGGATTGACCGAATGGGGACTGGGCCCTAATTAAACAAATTATCGCGGGAACTTGCGATTTCTGCCTCGGATAAATACATAAACACGGTCTTTTGGGGGGGAAATACAGGATTGTTTTTCATAATGTTTTTAAATTATTGAAATGTTTTATTTTTGTCATTCAACCAAAAACGTGGTCATGACCTGATTTCTTGGGCAATTTTACGCTATGAGTCATCAGAAACCTACAACAAACACAGTCGGCAATAAAAGAAGCAGTATTTTACGCTGCATGCAAGGCGAAATCATATATCTTATATTCATTCGACTTATCGCGCAATTGTTCCTTTATCTTCCAAAATAATCTTACCAATTTCCAATAACGCTTACCAATTTCCAGAATCATAGGTTCTATTTCCGAGGAGAAATAAAGCCACCAGGTCGAGTACTTCTAGCTATCCGCATTTCGCTGCAATGAAAACCCCTTTGCTTGATAATATATTCAAGATCTCTGGTTTTGTTGACACATTCTTCACGGGCAGTGCAGGCCACTAGGGGATAACGTGTCTTGAACATATGAAAAGCTACCTCGTTGGAGGTAGTCTTTTTTAAATAATGAGTTGAAGTTGTTTTCTCATTTCAATATTCAATATATAACGTGTTTTGCTTTATAAGACATCTAGTGTGCAACATCGATAATGGTACTGTTTTCTCCTAATATTTATAATATAAAAGAAGTAAAACATTTCAATTATTATTTATCGTGAACTGAGGTATCGAAAATCCCATGTTATACTTGCTACTATGATAATAGTGGATGAAAAAGTATCTCAAAAGATTACACTAAACAAAATGAAATTTTAATCGACACATCCTTTACATTTTTAGCTAACCTTCGAATTCAATATCATTATTTGCTTGGTACACTGTCAGTGTTTTATATTACTAGGATTATGATATGATATAACTTTCTACATGAAAAGAACTGTTACTGTTGCTTGTTGAAATAAAATATGATTTTTGTCAAAATTTCTGCGTTACTTGTAATTGCTCCGGTCATTAGATCGACCACGCCCTTCGCACCAGAACAAGAATGAGCGTTCTTGACCGCATGGTAGGTTAGTCCCGTCTTGGCCATTTTTTCAATCATATAAGGAGACAAGATGCTGTTCAGATTCCCTTTGAAATGTATAAACATTATTATTTGAAAGTGCAATAGCTTTTCATATGTTCAAGACACGTTATCCCCTAGTGGCCTGCACTGCCCGTGAAGAATGTGTCAACAAAACCAGAGATCTTGAATATATTATCAAGCAAAGGGGTTTTCATTGCAGCGAAATGCGGATAGCTAGAAGTACTCGACCTGGTGGCTTTATTTCTCCTCGGAAATAGAACCTATGATTCTGGAAATTGGTAAGCGTTATTCGTAGGTACGGTATTTTGTCATGCTAAGATTATTTTGGAAGATAAAGGAACAATTGCGCGTTAAGTCGAATGAATATAAGATATATGATTTCGCCTTGCATGCAGCGTAAAATACTGCTTCTTTTATTGCCGACTGTGTTTGTTGTAGGTTTCTGATGACTTAGGTTCTTTCCAATTAAGCTTGTGATAGCATTAGCCTTTCAGAATGTAGATAGTCATGCTGTAATCCTCCGCTATTTGTGTACTATCGAACGGCAAATGCGTTAGTATTGCATTTTTACAGTAAATTGAAGTAGCATTTGTGAAATGAGTTGTATGGTCATTATTATTATGAAACATGCCAGATTGAATACTTTATAGCTGAAGGCTTATTTGCTGAAGTAAGGAAAACATCGGTCGTGGAAATTCGAAGTTACGGGCATTTCTTTTGAAATATATCTTTTTAAAATACGTCAATATTTCCGACACTTTTACTCCGAAAAAAACACGAATACCCATTTCTTAAAATTCAAACATTCTTTAATTAGAAGGGTAAAAATCACAGAAATCGGTCAATTTTTTGTCGGTATACCGCGCGACTCAAAAATGTAGCCAACGCGCCAATAAATAGGTTCTCGCCACCTTAAGTGGCGAAATTGCCCTATACCACTATGACGTCACATCAAAACAATCTATTGTTTAAACGCTAAGGATCATGGTCGCTAGAGGGGGACAAAACAGCAACAACACAAAGGATTTCCCAAATAAATGTATTTTACAGACGATCTGAAAGCGATAAAAGTCACCAAACACAGTAAATATTGTGGGAAAAGTATCGATGAACATAATATCTGGAAACTAGCCAATTTGAAATCAAGCGAACCTCAGCAGAGCATATTTAGTTCAAATTTCTATTGTTCTTCACGATTCTGTCCCCCTCATAAATAAGCCGTTACGTCATAATGGTATAGGGCAATTACTATGATCATTTCCAAGACCACTCAAAAACCAACCAAGCTTTGATAGATCAAAGATTTGCCGTATCCTGTGGGAAGAATACTAAATCAATATTTGTTTATGTTCGTCAAACTCGTTGTAGAGTTTCAGTGATGTGAAAGGTAAAAAACGAACCTAATTACATGTAATTATTATTCAAAACAAGCTCTTTTTGCCGTCGGTGTCTTGATCTGATCAGTCTGTTCTTGTTCGTTGAGTGAATAAATGCTTTATTTGTGTATTAAATGCTTTATTTGCAATTGGAATGGTTGTAGAGGAGATATCCAGCGCAAGCGTCGGAAGATCTAGCTAAATATATTTTTGATTTTATATCTACCGTGATTAAAATTATATTTTGAACATTTCACTGTAATTCAGTTAATACACGCACTTGCTGGCTGTAGAATGAACTCGAAATTCTTCATACTATGTATGCCGCTGTAGAATAAGTCGGTTTCTAGAGCATCGTACTTCGCTGAAGTCCGACAATTCTGATCAATTCTGTCACCGGAAGTTATAAAATATTGAGCATGCGCATATCTGACGACCTAGAATCTGGGTCTTCCGGTTTGTCTCTTACCAGAGCCTACGAGTTTTCGTTAGAAAGCTGAGAAGGGTCTGGGGACGAGAATGAGAATTATTCATGGTTCGAGAAGCTATAGATCCGATATTCATCCGATATTCAAACATCTCGAAGTTCGGTAAAAAACTCGGCACATACTTCAGTGGAAACGTGCTTCTCTGACCTTTTCATGCATGCAACAATTGAGTCACGTCGCTTTCAAGCTGCTTTCTGCGGTAAATTCAGTTGGTAAACGTGCATTTGCTTGTTTAGAAATCAATAAACGTGCATTTGCTTGTTTAGCAATCAATAAACGTGCATTTGCTTGTTTAGAAATCATTAAACGTGATTTTGCATAGATTTACTTAACCATTGTGCCGTTCTTCGATCACAGACTTATGAAAACTAGAATGCGCTGTCGTAATTATTTATCAAATCCTAAATATTTCTGTGCAATAGCCATGTTCATCAGTAATGTTACAGAGAATGCAATTATCAGTAATAAAAGTTAGTCGCACAGCAAGCACTTTTTCTTCCTTGACTTGAATCTTGCGAGGTGAGGGAAACTGATGGCGGGACACATGCACGTTACAAAATTAACCCAATAAAGAATTTGAAAGTTGTAGGGATTATATCAATAATAATAATAATAATAAGTTTTATTTTTATAGCGCTAATTCCGTAAAGTCCATTAGCGCTTTACAAGTAAATGTCAAGGTGCCACGATCGATACGCTTCGTATCATTCGTGATACTAGTTTGAATTCGTGAAGCTCGGTGAAGGTTCGCTACAGGAATAATTACAATAATTTCTGATTGCATTGCGATCGTATGAATCAGAGCCTATCTAAGGAAATCAAAGAGTTCTTTAAAATGGATTTTACTTACATCTGGTGGTGAATTATGGTTTTAAATCACTATTATCCAAGTTGATGTCCTCAATGTCGTATATCTATCCTATTTGTGCTTTGATCATAGCAAAATTAAAGTTTTTGATAATTCAACGTGTAAAGCGTTACAAATCGCGTAGACTGACGTGGAGATCGTCGAGAACATCTGCAGCTGTTCTGCACGGAAAGATCACTGAATACGAACTACGGTTTTCTAATTTACAAAGTCGAGTGGACAGCTTTAAACCATTATTAAATCATCATGCTCTTGAAATTAGAAGTCTGCAGTACTCGATCACAACAAGAATAGCAGGGCAACAATTCATAAACAATATATGGAATTGGTTCACCCGCAAAGCCACGAAGGCAGTACGTTCAATAGCAGGGCAACAATTCGTAAACAACAGATGTGAAAGATAAACCAAGTTTGAAAGCTTTCAAATCTGCCCTAGATAAATTAAATACTTTAAATACTTGAATTAATATTTGTATTGACTAATTTGATATTTACTGCATGAGCGGCCGTGTTGTATCGGTAGATATAGATCCGAGCCGTAGGCGAGGATCTATATCTCCGATACAACACGGACGCGAATGCTGTAAATGGCTTCTAAACCTCCATCCCAATTTACCTTGATTTAAAACAGCAATACACGAAATCTGAGCAAATAACACAAGAAAATTACATAACTTTCTTGTATATGTACTTTTGACGTCACTGTCATGCGCAGGATACACCTCAAGTAGTCATCCCACATTGGAAAGAGCTTTTGTATTTGTAAATAGGAAGCCGTAATGATATTCGTAACTTGCTGTCGGTGCTATGCAAAGGTCAACGATCGAGCGTAGTATCTGTTAAATCAAGAAAATGCAGTCAAGTTCCTACATTGGTGGTAGAAGAGCATGCTCAGTTCGCTTGGCGTTGGAACACGACGTCACAAGAAAAGTTTCGCCAACAGACGTGATTGAATTCCTGTACAGTGAAGCCGCATGCGAAGAAGGGGCGATCAAGTGCGTACAAGTAGACAGGGACGGGTCAATTGTGGTAACGTTCGAGTCTCAAGAATATGTAGAAAAAATATTGGATCTGGGGATGCTGACGATCAATGGTTACCCGGTGGTGGTGTCAAGCGTGGATGCACGGAGGCGGTATGTGAAGATATACTATCTACCATACGAAGTCAGTAATCAACAATTACAAGCAGCCTTATCGGAGTACGGCCATGTTTACCATGTGCGAAGGGATTTGTGCTATGACTTCAAAGAAATTGAGAGTGGGGTCAGAACAGTGACAATGACAGTAAACAAGGAGGTCCCAAGCTTTCTTAAAGTAATGGGCAGTGAAGTCAAGGTCTACTACCGAGGACAACGACAAACGTGTCGCAAATGTGGCAGTGCATCCCACTTTGCAAAAGACTGCCCCAACACGCAGTGCTTTCGCTGCCATGGTTTGGGGCACGTTTCTAGGGAGTGTACGATGGTGGAGAGATGTGAACGATGTGGGGAAGAGGGCCACACAAGCTGGTCCTGCAAGGCGGCGTTTAAATTTACGGCACCAAGTAAGGTCGTGGATTCGCAATCGACCGCAGAAGCGCATCAAGGCAGGCAGCAAAGCCAACTCAGTTCGCCGTTGGGCTTCGTGTTCGCTCCTCCGAGCCAGATATGGAGCACGGCAGAAGTGGAAACACCGATTAAAGGAACGAGTAGTTGTACGGAGGACGCAGAGTCGGGAACAGGAGCAACCCAAGAACTGTACACCCCACAGAGCTCAACAAACACGGTGGAAAGTAAGGGACCGGCGGAAATTGTGGAGGAGATGATCAAGGTGATGAAACATCCACCAAAAGATGATACGGAGACGGATAACATGCTGTCAGGAGGGTCTGATTCAGAGTCGGCGATAGGCGAGGGAGATGGACAAGATAACATGTCGTCGGTGGAGTCGGATATTGAGTCAGATATGGAGGCGGTGTCGGGTACAGCAAAGCGGCCGGCTTCGCCAGTGACGAGCCCGAGGGCAAAGCTCAAGAGGGACATGGAGGAGATTGAGTCGGTAGTCAAGCAGAGACGTTAGTTTTTATTGGTAAGCGCTGCTTTAGTTGTTGAAAAGTTTTAGTCGAGTAACTATTTAGCTAGGTTTTTCGTAACTTGAATATTTAAATGAGTGTAGTATGTAAATGTCTCTGTTAACTTCATGGCTAATTTAAACCTATTGTCTTGTAATGTTCGGGGTGTGGCAACAGTGGCGAGGCGAGATGTAAAATGTCCAGTATTGTCTAAGTGGAATGTTGTATTTGTACAAGAGTCTTTTGTTTGTAATCAACGGAAAGCTGAGCGGTTTGGAAAGGCATGGAAAGGTAAATGTTATTGGAGTTTTGGTGAGGTGAGGAGTGCGGGTGTAGGGATTTTGTTGAGCGATCGTGTGAGTTTAGATGTTTTGGACGTTCGTCGAGATACTGAGGGGAGAGTGTTGAGTTTGTTAGTCAAATGGGGGAATGTAAGATATACTTTTCTGTGTGTGTATGCGCCAGTGAATGTTAGCGATCGTAAATTGTTTTTTCAAGGGCTTCATGATTATGTGTTTGCAAACTCGTACTGTATAATGGGGGGGGATTTTAATTGTGTGTTGGAGAGTAGAGATACAACGGCGACGACAGGAACAAATAGAGCTGGGGGCGAGGAATTGAAGACGTTTTTGAGGGATTTTAAATTGTCTGATGCTTGGGTGTCTGTGCATGGTCGTACTGTTTCGTTTACATGGATGGGTCAGGGAATAGGATCGAGGTTAGATCGGTTTTATGTGTCAAAGGATTTAGTGGATGTTGTAACTGGCTGTTTTGTAGAAGTGTTAGGAGTATCGGATCATGATGGTGTTGTGTTGTCTTTGAATCGTAGTGTGGGTTGTAAAAGCAAAGGGCTGTGGAAATTTAATAATGGGTTGTTGGAGGATAGTGAGTTTGTAAAGAGTATGAGAAAGTGGATAAGGCAATATTTAGAACGAAACAAGGGGGAGAGGGTAGGGGTATTTTGGGTCAAGTTTAAAAAAGGGGTCAAGAAATTTGTCATTCGACATTCGGTTGCAAAGGCGAGAGAGAGAAGGAAGAAACGGGATAAGATAACTAATGAGATTATAAGGTTGAAAAGGGGCTTAGCTTTAGGGGAGGATGTGGCTGGGAGGATTAGTGAACTGAATGGGGAATTGAAAGCGGTAGTGATGAGAGAGAGTGAAGGTGTGAAGGTAAGGAGTCGTGCGCAATGGATTGAGGAGGGGGAAAGACCGACGAGATTTTTTTTTAACTTATGTGGGGGGCATGGTCAGGGGAATTTTATAGATGTGTTGAAGGATGGAAATGGAACAGAATGGAGTGATGAGAGTGAAAAAAGGAAGGTGATTGAAATGTTTTACAGGAATTTGTTTAAGTTGGAAGATGTAGATGTAGAGGTACAAGATGTATTGTTAAGTAAATTGTCAGCAGTGTTGTCAGATGAGTCGTGTAACAATTGTGAAGGGAGAGTAAGAGTGGAGGAGTTAGAGTATGCAGTGAAGGGAATGGCTAATGGGAAAACACCGGGAGATGATGGGCTATCGTTGGAATTTTATAAATGTTTTAGTGAGTTGTTACTACCTGTAGTGTGTCAGCTGGCAAACGAGAGTTTCGAAGTGGAGAGTTTGCCTGAAGAATGTGTGCGGAGTGTTGTGAGGTTAGCATTTAAGAAGGGAGATCGGAAAGAACTCAAGAATTGGAGGCCGATCTCTCTTCTTAATTTGGATTATAAGATAGTCTCTAAGGCTCTGAGTGTTCGTTTGAGGAGTGTCATGTCAGAGGTTGTGTGTGAAGACCAGACGTGTGGGGTGATGGGGAGGTCGATTACTGACAATTTGAATGTGATGAGAGATGTACTAGATCATATTGATCATACTGGGGAGGGAGGGGTCATTTTGACTTTGGATCAGGAGAAAGCGTTTGATAGGGTGGATAGGGTTTTTTTGAATAGGGTGTTGGGGAGGTTAGGTTTTGGGGAGGATTTTAGAAAGTGGATGAATGTGTTATATGTGGGTGCGACAGCGAAAGTGATTTGTAATGGGGAGTTGACGGAGAGTATTGTGCTAGAGAAGGGGATTAGGCAGGGGTGTTCGTTGTCACCTATGTTGTATGTGTTAATGGCAGAAGTGTTAGCGTGTAGTGTTCGTGCCGAGAAGGGTATATGTGGATTTTTGGTGCCGGGGTCGGGTGGTCAGCATACTAATATTTCTCAGTATGCTGATGACACGACTGCGGTGCTGCGGGATGGGGTGTCAATTAGTAAGTATTTGGATATAGTGGAGTTTTTTGGGCGCGGGACGGGGGCGAGGTTGAATAGAGGGAAATCAGAGGCAATGTGGATAGGATCGTGGAATAATAGAACGGATAAACCATATGGGTTAAAATGGGTAGTGCGAATGAAAGTATTGGGGGTGTGGTTTGGAGATAATGTAGAGGATGAGAACTGGGTGGCGAAGTGTGAAAAGTTAAAGAAGGTATTAGATATGTGGAAAGGTAGATGTTTGTCGTTGAGAGGTAAAGTGTTGATTGTTAAAGTGTTGGGGTTGTCAAAGTTAGATTATGTGGCTAGGGTGTTAACTGTGCCGAGTTGGGTGGTGACTAAAGTGAATTCGTTAGTGTGGAGTTTTGTGTGGAATGGGAAAGTAGAGTTGATCAAAAGGGAAACGTGTTTGTTACCATGTCTGTCAGGGGGGTTGGGAATGGTGGATTTTGGGGTTCGTGTGCGTGCTTTGCATATAGCAAATGTAGTAGGGTCTCTAAATAGGTTGTCGGGTAAAATGTGGTGCTATTTGAGATATTATTTAGGTGTGCGGTTGTCATCGTTACGTGATGATTGGATGTTTTTACGGGATAACTTGAAGCCAGGGGCGGGGTTTTTGTCTAAATATTATAAAGCGGTGTATGCGGAAATTCGTTTGTGTTTTCAGTGCAAGTTTGTGCAGTGGTGAGTAAGATGTATGAGTTCCTAGTAAATAGTAAGTTGAAACAACCGAGGTGTATGGGTTATTGGAGTGAGGTGAGTGTGACTGAATGGAAGGATGTCTGGGGGGGGTTTCGTAACAGTTTGTCTGAAAATATTGTGGGTGAGGTGAGGTGGCGTATTGTACAGAGAGTGACAAAAGTGCGGGACAGTCTTGTTAGATGGGGGTATAATGTGGTGTCTAAGCGGTGTGCAGTATGTGGGAAGGATGAAACTATTGAACATTGTTTTTTGCAGTGTAGTCGTGTGAAAAAAGCGTGGGGATGGGTCGTGAGAATAGTCAGAAAGTGGTCACGTGAGTTTGTTGTCAATGCAAAATGTGTGTTTTTGGGTTTGTTCAAGGGGGAACGTAAAGACTTGGTGATGTTTGTAGTAGAATGTATGTTAAATAATATTGGTTTTTTCGTAATAGTGCGACGTTCCGTAACAGTGTTCGTCCGTATATTGATATTGTAAGAAAGTGTAAGAAAGATATTGTGTTTCGTTTAAGTGTTGAGTCGTTTCGTTTGAGTGAAAGAGATTTTCAGAAGGTATGGGGGGACAAAAAAGAATTTTGGCAGTAAATATGTTTTTTGCATACTAATGAGCAAATTTGGACAGAACTGAATGCTGGATAAAGGGTTTAAGTGGGGTATTAAGAAACACTGAGGACACGGTCCTACTTAAATAAAGGTGGAGGTGGGCTTTACAGAGGAAAAACAAAAAATAAATGAATATAAGAGAATATTGGAAAAAAAGTGAATTTATGCATTTTTGCATACTAATGAGCAAATATGGACAAAATCAAGTGGCAGATAAAGAGGTTAAGAGTAGTATTGACAAATACTGAGGACGCAGTCCTGCTTAAATAAAGGGGGAGGTGCTCTTGGGAAGGAAAAAAAACGGAAAATTAACGAATATTAGAGAAAATTAGAGGAAAAAATTAATTTATGCAGTTTTGGAAATTGAAAATTTTGGAAAATAAATCGTATAATATGAAATGGAATAAGAAGTAAATAAAGTAATAGGAAGTACAAGTTGTAAAGAGTGTAAATAAGTAAAAGTATGAGGTTTAGAGTTTCGAGTATAAAGTAGAAAAATTGTGAAACTGGGTTAGTGCCCGTTTGTTTTAATCTTATTAAAGATTTTATTAAAAAAAAAAAAAAAAAAAAAAATGAGACCTTTGCATGACCTGTGTCAGTTCTATATCACATAGAACTGCATGATGAATAAAACATTAGTGTTGTATCAGTGATACAGCATTAATGTTTTATTCATTAGGTCTGTATCACTGATACAGCACTGATGTTTTATTCATCAGTGTCTGTATCGGGTATACAGAATCATGCATGTGACCGATTCAACCAACCTGGTTGGATCAATTGCTCATGAATTATTAATGAGGTTTAGAATTATACATATACTATTTATTATACAATTTATTATTTTTAGATGTCACCGCTCTCGCTCTGGAAGAGTATTTTTTTCTTATAATGAAGAGATACCGTGTTAAAATAAAGTTTATGATGATGATGATGAGATGGAATTTGTGCAAATAACGCCCGCAAAGCCCAGTAAAGGCGAGGGCTACAAAAACGAAACAAAATGGGCCTATTTTGAGCCGCATCAAAAAAATTAATTCTACCTAGACTGATGGGATATCTTATGACATCATTTCCGGTTTCAAGCATTCGGATCTCTTCAGTGTTATAGTTCAGTTGACGATCTTGTATGTATACAACCGTCTTGCTAGAGATAGAGCGGGAATCGTTAACATGGGAGGAATCATTTCTGCACATGGAGCAGCAAGCCTTGATCGGGAAAGCTAAACCACGTATTACAACTCCAATGACGAACAAGAAGAATCGCGCGGTGCAAATGAGTGGTGTTCTCTTTTATAGAGATTACAACAAAAGTAAATGCCAGCATTCCAAGGATCATTACGGTGTGATCAAAGGCGTCCAGAAGTGGGTTCAACACATATGCGCTAAGTGTTGAACTGCCAGCAATAAGATTGAGAGGCACTCCGAATATTCCACTGATTTTCCTCTGTTTGTGGCTGATGTTGCGGATTCCTCGTCGCCCGCAAACTCAACGCTTCCAAAGCCAACACATTCGGGATGACTACCTCTACATGATAGCTCTTGTGAGCAGACAAGATCGAATTTACATGAACAGCAGGACAATACAACGTTAACGCAGAATCATTTAGCGCAGACTTATATACTACAGAATCGCATGTCGCTAGACAATTAATATATCGCAGGACCATATCGGTCAGGAAAAAATTACTCAGCACATTTTCTCGCAGGACAACATATTTCAGGACAACATATTTCAAGACAATATATTTCAGGACAATATATCGCAAGACACTGTATCGCAGGGCAATATCCGCCTTCAGGACAATACCGAGCAGGATACTATATCTCCGCTGGACAAAAGCTTTCAGGACAACGTCTCGCAGGCCAACACAGTACTCCTTAAGTAAGGATGTGTTCGATTAATCGATAAAAGTCGCTAGGTAAAAAACATATGTGATAGAAATCTAAGCAATAACGATGTGTTCATTCGGGACAGAGTTTCACAGGAAGTCATGACTCAGAATGTAAATTGGTACGTCGATCTTCACGAACGCGTTTCGCAATATTCACTGTCGAACTACAGGGGAGCACGGATCCCAGTGCCGTCTAAATTGAATATTTCAGTTGGAGAATAAGTTTATGTGATTACCATGATTCTGTTCTTTGTGACTTGCTGGAATTTGGATGGCCAATTACGATTACAAGATTCACGAATTTCCGGTGGGGATAAGCGTAACCACAGCGGCGCCTTAACCTTTGACAGTGAAGTAACTCGTTACCTACGGCTGGAATCTAATAGTGGAACGGTAGCTGCATGATCCGTTTGTGTCATGTCTGTTTAGTAGTGGAAAAGTTATGGTCTCGCCTTTAAACTCGGTTCCTAAAACAGACAGTGAGGAAAGGCGAATCATTCTGGACCTCAGTTGGCCCTTAAAATCATCAGTTAACGCCGGCATTCCTATAGATGACAATGATGGGGAATCTTGCAGGTTGACACACCCCTCCGTTCATACAATAGCGGGGCTCATACCAAAAAACTGGATCTGGTTGTCTTCTCTACAAGCGGGACCTAAAAAAGGCTTACCGACAATTTCCAATAGATCCCCGGGATTATCCGCTGTTAGGATTTCTATGGCATGGATTGTTGTACTTTGATGTTGTTTTACCCATGGGACTAACCCGGCGTGGGCAATCGATAAAAATCGATATCGGAAAACCGATCGATAAATCGATATTAATCGATAAAATTAAGTTAAACGTTATCGATTGTATCGATCAATCGATAAAAATCGATACTCACAACTTTTCTCGGAGTTAACTTTATCGATTTTATCGATTTTTAAAATTAAGCTTCTTTTAACTTATCTATGTTTATCATTAACTATAGAACCAGAAAGATGTGACTTTCACTAATCGAAAAACCCAAGACAGAGTCAAATTAGTTTTTTAAATACAAACTTACCGCGACGCGTTACGTGAAATTGACTGATCCGGTTTTCGGTTACACAAAACTTTCTAATCAAATTCCATTTCCGCCGACACAAGTTGCACAAATTTTCTGAGTTATCGTTATTGAGCAATTCAGTTGTAACTGAAAAGCAATTCACAACAGCACACATTTGCTTAACAACTTCATTCAATTACAATGTTGCGGCAGGCTTGTGCGGGCTTCTTGATGCCAGGCTTCTCCGGCTTCTCCTTATACGCTACTATATTTATCTAAATATTCAACAGTCTTCAACAGATGGACTAAAAAGGTTCAATTTATTATTAAAACTGGTTACAGAAGTTGTCATTATTTCGTTGCTGGCCTAGTCCGTTTAGTTCACAAATATTTCCGTACAATATATCAAGTAAATATCTTATCGATAAAATCGATAATTATCGATTAAGTTATCGATTAAATCGATATTGTCAAATGGAGAATCGATAATTATCGATTACTCACAACAACTCCTTTTATCGATTTTTATCGATTACCGATAATTTTAGTTAATTTTTATCGATTATCGATTTTATCGATTGTCCACGCCGGGGACTAAGAAGCGCAGCCATGGTGTGTCAGCGAGCCACTTCCGGCGTGTCATATATATGTGGTTTTAAACAATTTTAGTGTTCTAAATTATTTGGACGACTTTATGGGAGTCGAAGCTCCCGACACAGCATGGACAGCATACACCTTCCTTGGGGAGCTAATCTTGGTGATCTCGGCCTCATGGAATCCACGTGCAAAGCATGCCCACCAAGTACGTCGGTCACTTGTCTCGGGGTTCAGTTTGACACTCAAGCCATGACAATGTCCGTAACGCAATCTCGAATCGTTGAGCTTTAGGAACTGCTCCATCGTTGGAAGGATAAAGCCCGGGGGGGGGGGGGGGGGGGGGGGGGGGGGGGTACTTTTTATTTTTGGGTAGGGGTGTGCCGCGGACACCTCAAAACCCTGACCCTATCGCAGACCTAAATTTTTGATTTTCCATACCCTATCCCAGACTAAAGCTTAAAAATGTATACCCTATCCCAGATTGAAAGCGTGCTAAAGGGATATGTAAACTGATAGCGACTGATAGTGGCGTTATTGCGGAAACCATACCCTATACCAGACCAAAACGTACCCGATCCCAGCCTGAAAAGGCAAAAAATGATACCCTACCCCAGACCTGGGAGCTCAAAAACCATACCCTATCCCGCGGCACATACCCGTATAGCGTATATAGGGGAGTACCCCCCCCCCCCCCCCCCCGGGGGGATAAAGTAAGTTGTACAAAGAGGCAGTCTTTAATCGGCAAGCTAGTGTTCATCTCAAAATGTGTACGACCAAGCAGAATTTTTCTTTTTCGCATGTTGGAACTGTTGAGATCCTTGAAGCACAATCATCATCGCACGCGTTTAACCTCATGTTTTAGAAAATATCTTCAATGGTGGCCGAATGGTGGCAGTGTTTTCTACGGCAGTACAATGGAGTGTCTCTTATCCCGTCTCTTGAATGGTCAACGCCGGATCATACTTTTTCAACAGACGCGTGCTTGACGGGTTGCGGAGGATTAGCAGGAGATTGTTATTTCCATACACAGTTCTCTGAATTTATATTGAAGGCCGTGGAACATTTTCCAATTCACCAGTTGGAAATGATAGCGGTTATGGTGGCAGTACGTACGGTTATGGGGGTACAAGTGTTAGGGACTGAACATCACGGTGTATTGTGATAACGAAGCAGTGGTCACGTACGGTTCTGAATATAGGCAGGACAAAGGACAGTCTTCTAGCCAAGTGTGTTCGGGAGATCTTGCTGTGTACCGCGCGAGGGGAATTACAAATGCGTGCCGTTCATCTTATAACTCACACGAACCGCTTAGCGGATTGCTTATCGCGTTGGCATCTCAATCAGACGGTTGAGAAGCAGTTTCGACAATTAACGAACTCAGCCGTCATGACCGATGTGAAAGTGCACCAGGCCGGAGGAATTATTTTTATTCAGCAATGAATTTTAGCTTGTTTAATGTCTTACAGATCTTCCGTTGATAATCCTCAAGCGAGATCTACAAAAGACTCGAAAGTCAGCGTACGTCGAAGGGACGCAGAAGAACCACAGGACTCAATGGCGAGCTTACTTGTTATTTTGTAATTATTTTAGTTTTTGTGCCGTTCCGGCTTCCACTCAGGTTTTGTCCTTATATTGTCAGTTTTTATCTCGCACCATGACGCCAGAGTTTGTCAGCAATTATCTTAGCGACGTCAAACTCCTACATATTATTCTCGGGGAATCGGTATCGCAGTTTCTAGCGTATGAAATTAAAATCACACTAAGGGGTATTGAGCGCCTGGCGCGGCATATCCCATCGCGAGCATAAACATAAACGCTGTACTATTTCACGGTTATATTGTTTGCAATCTAGCCAGCATCAGTAATGATGTAAGGTGCTGAGCATTAGGGTTACGATATTGTTAGAAAGGAGGCTCTTGGTAGAAGCTGAAGCTGCATGGTATCGTCGATCGGTTCTTTATTCGATGGTTCTTCTAGTAGTCTGGTATTACTAGTACTGTGATCTTACTAGTACTGTGATCTTACTGGTACTGTGATCTTACTGGTACTGTGATCTTACTAGTACTGTGATCTTACTGGTACTGTGATCTTACTGGTACTGTGATCTTACTAGTACTGTGATCTTACTGGTACTGTGATCTTACTGGTACTGTAATCTTACTGGTACTGTGATATTACTGGTACTGTAATCTTACTGGTACTGTGATCTTACTAGTTCTGTGATATTACTGGTACTGTGATCTTACTAGTACTGTGATCTTACTGGTACTGTGATCTTACTGGTACTGTAATCTTACTGGTACTGTGATCTTACTAGTTCTGTGATATTACTGGTACTGTGATCTTACTAGTACTGTGATCTTACTGGTACTGTGATCTTACTGGTAATGTGATCTTACTGGTACTGTGATCTTACTAGTACTGTGATCTTACTGGTACTATGATCTTACTGGTACTGTGATCTTATTAGTACTGTGATCTTACTGGTACTGTGATCTTACTGTTACTGTGATCTTATTAGTACTGTGATCTTAGTAGTACTGTGATCTTACTGGTGCTGTGATCTTACTGGTACTGTGATCTTACTGGTACTGTGATCTTACTCGTACTATGATCTTACTGGTACTGTGATCTTACTGGTACTGTGATCTTACTGGTACTGTGATCTTACTGGTACTATGATCTTACTGGTACTGTGATCTTATTAGTACTGTGATCTTATTAGTACTGTGATCTTACTGGTACTGTGATCTTACTGGTACTGTGATCTTATTAGTACTGTGATCTTAGTAGTACTGTGATCTTACTGGTGCTGTGATCTTACTGGTACTGTGATCTTACTGGTACTGTGATCTTACTCGTACTATGATCTTACTGGTACTGTGATCTTACTGGTACTGTGATCTTACTCGTACTATGATCTTACTGGTACTGTGATCTTACTGGTACTGTGATCTTATTAGAACTGTGATATTACTGGTACTGTGATCTTATTTGTACTGTGATCTTATTAGTACTGTGATCTTACTGGTACTGTGATCTTACTGGTACTGTGATCTTATTAGAACTGTGATCTTACTGGTACTGTGATCTTATTTGTACTGTGATCTTATTAGTACTGTGATCTTACTGGTACTGTGATCTTACTAGTACTGTGATCTTACTGGTGCTGTGATCTTACTGGTACTGTGATCTTACTGGTACTGTGATCTTATTTGTACTGTGATCTTATTAGTACTGTGATCTTACTGGTACTGTGATCTTATTAGTACTGTGATCTTACTGGTGCTGTGATCTTACTGGTACTGTGATCTTACTGGTACTGTGATCTTACTGGTACTGTGATCTTATTAGAACTGTGATCTTATTAGAACTGTGATCTTACTGGTACTGTGATCTTATTTGTACTGTGATCTTATTAGTACTGTGATCTTATTTGTACTGTGATCTTATTAGTACTGTGATCTTACTTGTACTGTGATCTTACTGGTACTGTGGTCTTATTGGTACTGTTCAGTTTTGCAAGCTAAGACTGTTCGTATTTATTATGACTTTACATTCAGTTGTTTACAAGAATCTATATCAGTTTCGTGCATGCTCGTGATTATCATATTGTAAGCTGATTATAGATCACAACAGTGAAACACGTAATTGATTCACAAAGCAATCTAAATATTTAGTATAGCTAGAGTTCAAGATACTGTGCTAAAGTTATACTGTTAAGTAGCATTAATCATAAGTTATCTAGTTGTGTCGTAATATTATTAGCATAAACGAGAATAAGAATATCCAGCATAGTTTAGTGTTTCTAGTCATATTGGGTAACTGCATGAAAACAACATGAAACAGGTGAACTTTAAATGATAAAAAATGGGCTTAGTGTAAAGGCAGAAACTATAATCCGATCTAAGATATATTCTAGTCCTAATGGGATAGAGCGTTGGTAGTATTGATTGAATATCCTAGCAAATGAGAGAACACAGTCTCCACGCTGTCTAATAAGATTTTGGGATTCAAACATAATTTATGCTATCAGAAAAACAGTGATTTGTACTCTGATTTATCTAGTATAACAATATCGCCTTGGTCATGACTTCGCATAGCCTCCTAAAGCAGAGCCATACATTCCTTTCCAGTGGATTAGCCAATCAGAACGAACCTCTTAAATCTGTGGTGGTGCGGACTTTGACCTCTATGGACTTCCACGAACAAACATCACGTGAACTGACAGTTCGTACTGGAGTTTGAAGAGTGTTTTCAAGCTAGCGATGTGATGTTTTCAAAATTCAACAGTTGAATATCCACCAGCAAAAGTCAATCAATCCGAGCGATTTATTTTGAACAAAAGGATTTGTTCGTCAACTTCCGACTGGTCATGGAAAGTCATTACTGATATATCAAGCATTGAAACTGATCTACGACAACGGTACACACGATTCTGGTCATTTATTCACTTTAGCAAAGCAACTTCTGCAGACAGACAAAGAGTTACCGTATTCAAAATATTATTGTATGTTGATATCCAAAGTACGGGACAAGAGTGCCAGTAAATTAACTTTCGTTCGTCAGAATATTTCCTGGTTTTCCTCTCCTTTGACTCACTTTTGGCACAAATAAAGCACAAGTCCTCGTTGATGATTTTCTTTGTAGTGTTATCATTATCTGTGGTCATTTAACCGGGTTTAAACATCATTGATCAGATTATGAATTTTTAAAAACAAGCTAGAGCTTTGCAACATGATATCTCTAAAAATAACTCAAAGTGTGGGAACTGTTTTGGCACTGATAATACGAGTGATTTCATTGGCTAGTTCAATGGGCGTAAAACAATTGGAAAGGAATGTATGGTTCATCTGAGCAGACCCAGTGGCCAGCGAAGTAAAGCTGAAGCCTGGACACGGGTCTGCTTTAGGAGGCTAGACTTCACATAGCTGTCGATTATTCTAAGTATCAACACCTTTTGCTACAAATAAAGCATCTTGTATCTTGTATCTTCCTCTGTTCCTCTGTTCCTCTGTTTCGTCATACTACAACTTTGAGGGTCATTTGCCATACGAATTTTTTTTTTTTCGAGCTTGTCATGCCATAGAAGCGACAGACCAAATTCTTAAGATAATCTCTCCAAACTCCTAGATGTCGTGGGGGTGGTAGGGAGTTGATTAGCAAAACTGTTGAATACAAAAATATTACCCCCCCCCCCCCCCTCTTAACTTAATTTATATAATGTCTTTGTTATGAAGAATGATTTCTATGTTTTAGAAACGGACGTGTCACGGTGAATATATTTACCTTGGTTGGCGACACAGAAGGAGTGCATCGCACCCATATGTTCAAATTCGTAACTAGATGGAAAATAACAGCAGACTGACTTTAATTGGTATTGTGAGTTAAACTTAATATTTTAAACTTTTTTAAAATGCTCTTGAAAGTCTGATTTTGGTTTTCTTGCCTATGCACATTTAGAAGAAGGTAGATCAGATCTTGACTGCCAAAAAGTCGGGACCATGAAAAGAGGCTGCGGAATAGAGGGTGGACGCTTAATAGAGGTCCGCAATGTTTAGTCCGAAGTATCACCTGCTTTCTCGCAAGATTTGCTATACGTTAATCAGTGCAGCTCGGGCGCTTTCGATAACGACCTTCAGTTCAGCATTTGAGTTATCGACTCTTTTTGACAAGATACATTTTCGGGTGGAATTTTATACTGAAATTCTTCATTTTCATCACTAGTACTGAAATCAACAAACTTTAGAGGTTTCAACGTCTAACGACACATTACATAATGATATATGCCTTTTCAGATAAAATAGAACTCTATAGATTGATACTGAATCTAAAGACCTAGACTGACCTGGAGATCGTCGAGAACATCGGCTGAATGGAAAGATCACTGAATGCGAACTACAGTTTTCTAATTTAATCCAGTTAACACTATGCTCTTGAAATTTGCAGTATGCAGTACTCAATCAAAACAAGATGACTGAGTATGTAAATCAGTGTTCATTTGTTTAAATCCTCAATATTCTTCAATAGCCAGCACCGGGAATACAATAGGTTTGCAATTGAAATACGTCAACTGTGTCGGTACACGAAGTGAAGAGCCTTGGTATTGTGAATTCAACGTCAACTATTGAACTTTTTTTGTACAATAAACGGATGTTCTCCACTTTATTCTCCTCTATTCACATGCACCTGTGGTCTTTCTCTCTGGGAATCATATTGGTCAATAAAGAGATATTCGCCACTTTATTCTCGACTCCTCTATTCACTTGCACCTGTAGTTCTTCTCTCTGGGGTCCTATTAGTCAATAAACGGATTTTCTCCACTTTATTCTCCTCTATTCACATGCATATGCAGCAATGGCCTTTCTCTCTGGGAGTCCTATTGGTCAATAAACGGATGTTCTCCACTTTATTCTCCTCTATTCACATGCATGCACCTGTAGTTGTTCTATATGGAAGTCCTATTGGTCATTAAAGGGATATTCTCCACTCATTTTCCTCTATTCACATGCACCTGTGGTCTTTCTCTCTGGGAGTCCTATTGGTTTGATTTTGGTCTTCAAGATGCTTGCCTATGAAATTTAGAAGAATAGATTATAGTAAAATACAGTAAATGAATGATAGCTTCTAAATACAGTGTATTTCATATATACATATCGTCTTGTCTTCATTTTGCCTCGTTTTGGTCGATTTTGACGTGTTTTGGCTGCTCTAACTCTCCCCTCCATAAATAATGAGAAGGACGGAAACATCGAGTCTCAAATCACTACAGGTCACGATCGATCTAGTCTCCCTCGCAGCCGTTTTTAGTCTCGCTCCACTCCCTTCGGTCCCTTTCACTCCCCACAAACGGCTGCTCACTCGAGCTGAACATTCCTTTCCTTTAATCTGGCCAATAGGAAAGAGGCTTCCATATTCTGGAAACCTTGACCTAGTCTCTCTCGTCTCAGTACAGTTGTCATGGCGGAGTTATCGAGTTCTTTTCAGAAAGTTTGTGAAATCTTCAAATTTAGCGGCTTAAATTTGCATCAAAAGGAAGCAATAACGCAAGTAGTTGTACAGAAAAAGGATGTATTTGTGAGTTTACCCACTGGTTTCGGTAAATCTGTAATCTTCCAAGCTTTACCTTTGGTTTTTGACGAATACACTGGCGAGTCTGGCCATGTTGTGATCGTAGTTGCACCGTTGCTGTCGCTAATACAAGATCAAACAGAATGTTTACGTCGCTTGGGAATTTCAACGATTAGTCTTAGCGATGTAACTTCAGAGGAAGGGATGCGGCTTGAAAATGGCTGTTATTCTGTCGTATATGCAACTCCAGAAGCGTTATTAAAGAACGAACGATGGCGAAGAATGTTGTCGTCCGACCTCTACTCGAAAAGATTATGCGCTATTGCTGTGGACGAAGCACATGTCATAAAACAATGGTAAGAGTTGTTAAAACATCCTTGTGTTTTGTAATTTAGTTCTCCAGGGCTCTTTGAGCTTGTAAAATACATGTAAATCTTATGTATCTCCTGTTATTTGTTATAGGGGGACATCCACTTCTTCTAAACTTGCACCTTTCAGGGAATGTTATGGCCGCTTGCACGAACTAAGATCGCTTGCTCCGAATGCTGTTATGTTATCCCTTACGTATACTGCCACTGCAACTAAAACCACGAAACGTGCGATCATTGACATTCTTCGAATGGAAACCCCTCACGACATATCAGAAAGCCCTCACAAACCGAACATTTCCTATGTTGTCGAATATATGCCACTCTTAAACAACAAGTTACATGGTTAGCAGAAGAAGTAAAACAGAATGGTGTGTCCACTGAAAGAACTATAATCTACTGTCAGACAATTAAACAGTGTGGCCACATTTATGCAACCTTGAGATCTATGTTGGGGGATAGTATTTATGCACACGAACATGGAGATAGAAGAAATGTAATTCTGGAAATGCTCCACTCATGTTCTCCTCCCTGTAATAAGGAATCAGTTCTCAAGTCCTTTCAAGACCATAATGGAAGCATTCGTATTTTGGTGGCTACCATTGCCTTTGGGATGGGAGTTGATTGCAAGGGAGTGCACAGGACAATACATTTTGGACCCTCAAAAAATCTTGAAGCCTTTGTTCAAGAGACTGGTAGAGCTGGACGAGATGGTAAGCAGAGTGTATCCTACCTTTTATTCCATGGACTTCTGCTCACACATGTTGAAAAAGACATAAAAGACTTTATACATCTGAAAGAATGTAGGCGCAAGGGTTTACTTCAACACTTTGACGACACTGCTGCATATGTACCTGTTGTCCCTCATCTTTGTTGTGACAATTGTGCTCAGTTATGTAAATGTGAATCAACTGATTGTGGATTGCAAACAAGGTATCCTTCAACACAAGAACATATTAAACAACCTGTTATTTTAAGAGAAATAGCAGTCACAGAAAGTCAAAAGCAGAAGCTGGAAGAGAACCTTTTTGCCTATCATAAATCATTGGTAGGAGAGTTAGTGGGGAAAACATGCTCATGGAATAGTAAAATCACAAACCGCTCTTCCATTGTTGATTGGATTTTCAGATTTACAGATTTCTCAGGTATTAGAGCATTGCAGTCATTTATTTACAATCGAAGATGTCTGCAGTTTCATTGAAATATGGGATATGAAACATGCTATTCACATTCTAAATCTGATTTGTCAAGTATTTGCTGACATTCCAAGTCCAATTGATAATACATCAAGTTTTGAAAATTGTGAAGATATTGATCTTGAAGATGAACTTGACTTGGCACTATATGAATGGAACAATGTGATAGATGACGATGACTTAGTGGATCTTATTTTAGACAACTTAGATGGCTCCCAATTGCATTCAGAACTTAATGAACAAAGTGGAATGTCTTCAAATGTATCATACAATGATATTCCTAATGCTGTATTGGAAGTTCTTGAGAATTTTAGTTTTGAGGATGCTCAATTTGAAACGTCTGAACAATGAACAATTGTCATGTATACATGCAATCATATAAAGTAAGTGCAATGTTGTACTACAATAATGGAAAAGTTGTATATACACCTATTTCAAAAATCGTTGTCGCAGCCGAAGCAACAGTCAACACTCCAAGACTGCAAAGGATTTTGGTAATTTTTCTCTTAATTCATTCATTCAGAGAATATTTTGGTTGCATGCGTTTGTGACATGTTATTATGGCAAGCTGAAGTGGTAGTTCAGGTGTTAAACCGAATATTTCGTAGTACTACAAACGTGCTGTTGTAGGTACTAAACCCATTGAACAAGAGCAGGCATAAAAAAACACGCTTCTAAACAGTTAATGAGCTGAAAAACTACATTCATGATAACTATTTACAATGGCCACAACTGAATAAATTAATTACAAGAAAAAGTACCGAATTCCTTTGCAGTCTTGGAGTGTTGACCGTTGCTTCGGCTGCGACAACGATTTTTGAAATAGGTGTATATACCAGTACTGTATGTATGTATATATGTATATGCATTTTTGCACCACTTCAATGAACAAGTTCATAATATTCTAATGAATGTCTACAAAAATTCATTAGAGATAATACTTCAGTGCAAAATTGCATAAATTATGTAACTTTTCAGCTATTTAGGTATTGCATAATTAAGGAATAGTAAATAATTATTAATAGTAAAATCTCTATGTTTGAGATAAGTTCACACTATCTTGCCTTGATTCCAATATCAACATTGCTTTTGTGTCCATTGATCCACTTGTAAATACTTGAAATATCTAACTCTTTAAATGGGTCTCTTTCAAAATTACAGTAATGAGTGTACTGACGTCCAATCTCCTCGTCAAATACTTTAACATTCACAAGCCTCTTCACCAACTCTGACAAGTCACGCTCTAAAGACACAGATGAATGCTTGCCTGGATCAGTAACTTGTTGTAGATTTTTATCCACTGATTGAAGAATTGTTCTTGTTGCTTTTTCAGCTTGGCAAATGCGTGTGACAGATTTCTCAGTGAGATTTGGCCCCAAATTCTTAATTGCTTGTTTCAAGTAATTGTTACTGTGTTCAGTGTCAAGGTCCAGAGCTATGTTCCTGCCTTTTCCTCCAGCATTATTTACACTTCTGTTCCATATAAACCTTTCACCATCTCTGGGTGAAAGAAGAGCAAAGATTAAAAAGAACTGATACAGGCACTCCAGTGCATATTTAGTGCTGTGCTGTTTGTCATTTTTACAATAAAGCAGCATGTACTTGTACTGTCTCATGGTTCTAAGGCCGTCACCTTCAGAAATGGCATCCAAAAAAAATTGGAAAAAAAGACCATCTGAGAGTAAAGCGCAGTTGTAGTTAAATATATCATCATGCTCTTCCTCTTTGGTTTTGTTTACTTTAGGTTTCCCCGAAGTGACAAAACTAGTGGATTCTTGAATAATGGGAGGTGGGGTGTGAGACAGTTCATGTTTTCTTCTGCTCTTGCCATCATATTTAAATGAGAATGTGCAGTCTGCAAATCTGCATGGGAAGCGACCATCAGTTGTTAGCACTTGATTGTTGATGGTTTGCTCTCTCTCTTCAACCGTGAGGACATCATCAACCATCCTGCTAAGGTTATCTTCTCTAAATATGAACTTGTCTACCACCATACTTGCAGCCTTATGGAGAATTTCAAGTTTTTGTAGCTTAGGATAAGTAGAGATATCATCAGGAATGACAAATCTTGTTGGTTTGCTGTCTTTCTTATCCAACCCTAGAACATTCATTGCTGCCACAATTACTCTTGACTGTAGAATGAGCAGAAAAAAGTCTCTATCTGAGCGATAGTTTGCATGTGGATCTTGTGTGACATTACGACGGTTTATTAAAGTTCTATCAGAGTACAGAGTACACTGGTCTCCATCTGATTTAGTTGAGTAGAAACGGCGATAGATCAACTAAGCAAAACATAATTAGCATTAGAACATAATAAAAACACTTACAATCCCTTTTGAATTTTGGTTTATTTATTTAGATGAATATGCAACTAGGGTAGGGTATGGGGTTGTACACTGTATATTGTTTCATGCTCGTTAGTATTCTTTATAGTACACCTATTTCAATAAAGGTTGTCTGACCGAAAGCAACAAGCAACAATATACTAGATAGGTAGCCATTGTGGGGAGGTGGCCGTTAGTAGAGGTTCAACTGTATTTCAATATATATTTTTAATGAAACTTACATCTAGCATTTTGACAGCTGCATGCCAGTCCCCCAACTGTAAATTTATCCCCTCAAGTCTATCCTTTGCAGAGTAGCCATTGGAAACTGAAGTTATGACATTGGTAGCTCTTTCGACCGTTAACTGGTCTCCTGCAAATAGTTGACTGTCAAATTGATCTTCTCCAGTTGTGGGCAGATAGTCATGAAAACTTTGTAGAATGGACAACATTTCCTCATTCACATTTTCATTTTGAAATATGATTCCAAGTGGAGTCTAACAAAAAAAAGAATGTTGGTCAATAAACAATATAATGTATTTGAATAAAATAACAAATAATTATTAATTAAGGTAGAACATTATAGCTACAACATGTGTATATATATGCAAATATATATTACACACTAGTTGCTATTAGACTGATTTAATATCATAGAGTGGGTTTTAGAACCTGTCAAACAAACCCTAATAGTTAGTGTGTAATAGTCAAATGAACACAACATACAAAATGGTTAGTCTACTAACTATTTTCTGGGTTAAGTAAAATCACTCTAGAGTGATTTTATTTAACCTGTGAAATATATATTATTAGTCTAATAGACATTCACTATAATTCCATTGTGTTCTTTTGTTTTCACTTGACTATTACACATTGACGATTTTATTTAACAGGTTAAATAAAATCACTCTAACTGATGAAAGACTAGAGTGATTCCAACAAACCTGGGCACTACTAATTAGCAGTCAGTGTTTATTAGATGTAAAGAAAACAAAAGAGTGAGTGTCTAATAATGTGTATTGGTGTAGTTAGTAATGCCCAGGTTTATTGGAATCACTCTATACCCCACTATTAGTCACTAGTATATTATAGTTCCTTGTTTACTTTTGTGTCTTTTTGACTATTACACCCTAACTATTGGTTTTGATTCATGGGTTAAGTAACAACAATATTTTCCCTTTATATAAGTGGAGCTTTATTACAGTGAGGACACACTAACCGGGACCACTTGATCAAAACTGACCAATCAGATTACACCTGAAAACAATCACATTCCAACACAAGTTGTCTGGGCCAATCAGCATTATAGTCATAATGATAATTGGCGCAGATGACTTTTGTTGGAATGTAATTGTTTTCAGGTGTAATCTGATTGGTCAGTTTTGCTCAAGTGGTCCCGGTTAGTGTGTCCTGTAAAAATGTAGTCATTCAAGTGAGAACAAATACATTTATTATAAGCATGGAAGTACATGTATATGCTGTTATGAGCTAGAACTGAACACAGCAATAAATATACTGTATAATGTGTTCAGATCTACCAATCATAACAATGATGTCTATTATTTATATATTACCTTGCTTGATTTCACAGACAATTGTTGGCTGTATTTATGAGGTATATGGCGTATGCATACATCCTTGAACACAATAAATGCATCAAAGTAGTCCACCAGTATTCTAGATATGAGAACTACATAGTTCAGCCTTTGTCTCCTTTGATCCTCAACACCAGGCAAGAATTGGATATTAGGGATGTCAAGGACTTCTTTTTCTCTCTGAGTGGATAGATGATTCCCTGACACCCTGTTCTCAACCATACCATGGTTAACCCAGTGTACATCTCTGTTTTGGTCAGACATTGACATATTCCTTCTTGACAAATGGAGGTCAATGTTGTCAAATGGAATCACAAACCCTGGGTGGTTATTCATTTGTATATCTTTCAATTCCTTTGTGGCTTGCAAGTATTCAGATGCCAACTGTGACCTATTTCCACCCTTTGTTAATAATTGTGCATGATGATGCACAACTTCTTCCTCTTTCTTCTCCATGACAACCACCTCACTTGCAATTCTTTTCCTCACATCTTGAAGACGTGCGTCATGCGACTCGCCAATAGTTTCCATCTTAACCAAGGTTCGATAATTGGAAGAGGTTATCTTTAGCTTGCTAAATCTGTTGAGTATTCCCTATCCAAGGAACATGTATATGTTAGATTGCAGTCAATAAAACTGTAAAAAATAATACTCAACAGTGCAAAATACTATGTTTTGTATTGTTTATTAGTAATAATTATTATCCATAATTTTATTTTCTGCACACTATCATATTTGCATATAATCACAACTAATAGGAGGTTGGGTATCTATCCATCCATCCATCCATCCTCTATCTATCTATCCATCCATCCATAATTTTATTTTCTGAACACTATCATATTTGCATATAATCACAACTAATAGGAGGTTGTATCTATCTATCCATCCATCCATCCTCTATCTATCTATCCATCCATCCATCCATCCTCTATCTATCTATCCATCCATCCATCCTCTATCTATCTATCCATCCATCCATCCATCCATCCTCTATCTATCTATCCATCCATCCATCCTATATCTATCTATCTATCCATCCATCCATCCTCTATCTATCTATCCATCCATCCATCCATCCATCCATCCATCCATCCTCTATCTATCCATCCATCCATCCATCTTCTATCTATCTATCTATCTATCTATCTCTAGTATCTATCTATCTATAGATCGATCAATCTATCTATCTATCTATCTATCTATCTATCTATCTACATTTGTATCTATCTATCTATCTATCATTTGATATCATTGTGTTTTGAAATTGCAACTATAAAATATTTCTATAATTGTCAAAAGTATTGCCAATTTAATTACCTCTAATGTTTTAATGAGAATTCCCAGAATACTTGCGGTTGCATTCATGTGGTTGTTGCGTTGCTTTAGGAGAACGGAACCTGAGATTGCAATACTTGGAACCCATTTTCTTGTAGTGGATTTTGTTGAGCAACACGTACAAGTTAAAAGAAACGCGTAGAAGACGGGCGCGCGCTCTTTCCATTCTTCACATAATTTTCTCATGTCGAAATTCAAGAGATCATCCTTGCATGTTTTTCTTAGCAGTGATGGGTTTCTCCTAGAACAAAGGTGGTTCACTTCTGAGGAGACGACGCGCAGAACTTGTGAGATGACTTCCGTTCGCAGTGTGTCTTGCTTTTCAGAATTGCTTTGGCAATTCTTGAGGGAGGACCATGAGCCAAAGCTTTCCCAAGTGATTCCAAATCACCGGACAACGTTTTGTTTATTGTTTTACTTGGGTATTCAACGACGATCTTCGACTTTGTTTCATTAGATCGTTGTTTGGGATGTATTATCTTCCCCGGTATCTTCGGACTCGAGGTGACAACTGGCGCGAAAGAGCTGTATATTAGCGAGGTGCCTTCCCATGGTTTAGTAATAGGGCTAACGCCGAGTATGGAGAACGCTGTACTCGGTGCAGGGGAGGAAGAAGAAGTACAAGTAGTAGAATTTCCAAATGCGAGATGTTTTTTGACAGCTGGTGCAGATACATCTTCGGTGCGTTGAAGTCGTTTCACACGTTTGTCACTGTCTGAATACACAGCCTTCAACTCGTTCTTGATCTCCTGGACCGATCTTCTGCTTTTTGGAATTTTAGTAAACACTTGTAGCATTTAATGCATATTGCAACATCAGAATTAGCGTAAACAGTTACATCGATGTCCAATGTCTTGTTGATAAGACCTTGAAGGTCAACGGCACTCGATCCTTTACTACCAGATTTAAAAATACGAACACGCTGTTTAGAATTAACTGTGGACGAGCAGATAAAACAAGTTGTCTCGCTATTCAGTAATTTCTTTGGAGTTCCATCCATTCAATCGTACGTTGGTTACTACATTGTATAAAAATATCGGTTTTCGCTTAGGCCTGTAGCCAGTTTTTTAAAGCGCTACATGCTTTGATGCCCAATGTTGTGAACATATTTCGCGGCACCAATCTAACGATTGATATGATTGGCTTAGCTTGGGACAATGAAATGAATTTGATTGGTTTTCAAAAACAAAAGGAAAGGAATGTTCAGCTCGAGTGAGCAGCCGTTTGTGGGGAGTGAAAAGCGAGACTAAAAACGGCTGCGAGGGAGACTACGATCGATCCTCCTCGATTTCTCTCCTGAAAATGTTTTCTCCATCAATTCAAACGACCTCAGGTGAAAGAATGATAAATATGGATTCCTCGAAAGCGAGTCACGACAAGAAAAAGCATCAAATTCATTCTCGAATCCTTCGAAGAATCCATAACATACAGCCATTTTCATCCGGAGTTCCCGTTTGCTGTCCACGGAAGTAAACGTTACACCACAGGAAATCCCAGCGGGCTTTGGCGCTCGGGCCTGATTCGACAAAAAAACAACAAAGGCAATTCAAATATTTCACTCGTGGGGACTATGCTTTTTGTTATATTGTCGTGATCATTCTGGACAATGATATTATGTTTTTCTTCCAGTGCATGAGTTAAAATATCATCACGGAATGAAAAGCATCCTGCAGTTTGCTCATAATGACGCAAAACCCTGAAATAAAAGAAGTCATTTATCGAACAAACTGAAAACTATTGATGTAAAATATTATTGAATCGAACGGTCGTAACTTCAAACTTACCAGGCTTTCAAAGATACATAAAAAGGAACTAAAACTTTTACTCTTCTTCTTCGGAACATTTCCATGGCATTCTTCATATTTCCACTTCAGCGTAGACAGCATTTTGTATTTGACAATATATCGAATAATTATTATTGTGGCTACTGTCTCTATGGAGACGTAGCCACTATGCCATCGAGTGTGTAAGTAAGTCCGTCAGTAAGTAATTCGGATAGTGTTCGGAACTAGTCGGGTGATCGAAAATCAGCCACGATGTCGCGACGATGTACCCGGTGAAAATACGTCGTGTGAAGCGAAAAGCACATGGAAACCGCTTTGTTTAGAAGGGTAAGTTTACACACTGTACTGTACTATTCTATGTTATTTTGCAACATTAACAAGACATCTCTCTCGTGCAAAGTGTCAAGTGTTTGTTTATAAAGATGAGATTATTCAGTCCAGGCGAATGTCGATTGTAAAATAACTCCATCAGTCCATGACGATCGACTAGTCTGTGTAGTCTAGTCGAGCACCTCCAATGGCTCCATGTAATTATGTAAACTGCCTGATAACTGTTTTAATGGTCAAGTAATTCTCTTCGAGGAACAATGTCTTTATATATATTAAGCAATTGTTGGATGAGTTTGAGAATGATATCGTAAATTATCAAGACCGAGGTCTGTGTTATCTGCCGAAGCCTTTTGAATGAACTTGACAGGATAAATCTATTATCTGTAGCAGATAATAGATTTATCCTGTCAAGTTCACATGCTATCGAGAATTAACTGCATGCTCTCAGTCAATCAGATGCGAGATTGTGAGTAAAATGTTTAATAATAAAGCTTATACGACGGACACTGAAACAAACACGGCTCTCGTTTAATAGTTACTCTTTGTCCCAAAACTCGTTAAAAGCCGTTCTAATCGCTAAATAAATGACACACAGGACTCAAGTAGATATTCATCTTTATTTTGAAAGCAGTTTTTAGAAATGCAAGATATCAAAACGACAGGATTCTAGAAGTGAATTTACGGCCATATATTGTATCGATCAAATAAGACACAGGAAGCCCAATACACAAACCAGAGGGTGGTGAGCCAGTGAAACCTGAAAACATATTTACACACGAGAGATGTGTCTGGTTTCTGATGCAAAATAGCATAAAATCATAGTATATTAGAGTGTAAACTTATCTTCAAATTAGAGATACTATTTATTATACTCAATGTTTTCATATATTTAGCTAGGCAAAGTTAAAGCTTTTATTATTATTATTATTATTATCAAAGTTGAGTTTGTTAAATATACAGAACATTGTTAAATTAATGTTAATATTCAATTACTAACGATCAATGCTGTTGATGATATTGATTGTTAATAAAAACTGTTGTTGTTCATTATTTGTATACTGTCACAATTGTTTTCAATTAAACTTTGTATTAAAATACATTTCTGATTTAAATTATCATTATATAGAACCAAAGAACAAGTTCCGGCAAATAGTTCAAACATACTAGTTCAACAGAGGAATCAATCCACTACACATTTCTTTTACATTTCAAAACCGCAGTAACTACATGTAGTTATAGACTACCTTTTTTTTTGTTTATTTACAGTAGCCACATGCAGTCCTTGACTGCCTATTTTTATAAATGCGATAAAGTAACGTTTTGAATCTCGCTATAAACGCTGGAATTTTGCGGGGTTTTCCATGCACGGGTCGTCATGTTGTTGTCGATTTCGGATTGGTTGTTCATATTCTACCCACCCCTAGATGTGTATAATTTGTCTATCGATTTCTTACTCTCGATAGTCCCCACGAGTGAAATATTTGAATTGCCTTTGTTTGTTTTTTTGTCGAATCAGGCCCGAGCGCCAAAGCCCGCTGGGATTTCCTGTGGTGTTACGTTTACTTCCGTGGACAGCAAACGGGAACTCCGGCTGAAAATGGCTGTGTATGTTATGGATTCTTCGAAGGATTCGAGAATGAATTTGATGCTTTTTCTTGTCGTGACTCGCTTTCGAGGAATCCATATTTATCATTCTTTCACCTGAGGTCGTTTGAATTGATGGGGAAAACATTTTCAGGAGAGAAATCGAGGAGGATCGATCGTGGCCTGTAGTGATTTGAGACTCGATGTTTCCGTCCTTCTCATTATTTATGGAGGGGAGAGTTAGAGCAGCCAAAACACGTCAAAATCGACCAAAACGAGGCCAAAACGAGGCCAAATGAAGACAAGACGGTATGTATATGTGAAATACACTTTATTTAGAAGCTATCATTCATTTACTGTATTTTACTATAATTTACGTAAAGACCCAGACATATATACAGCCTGAGTTTCCTGTGCTCAAGCTTACTACCTGCACAACCAACACGAATTAAGAAATCAGATGCATTCGAAAGAAAACAAGTTGTGTGCTAAAATCTACAAAAACACCAAAAGTAACAGTGTCTTTGACCACCAAGTTCTATCCGGAATTCAATTTGCGCAATAAATTTTCGTTATTGGTCGTGGGTCCGAGTCAAAGTGCAAAAACGTATTTGGTCCAGCAAATTTTGGAAAACAATCGTATCGCGTACGAGGAGCAGAGAAGTATTCGCATTCTTTGGTGCTACAATCAATGGCAAGATGGTTACGGCGTCTTGAGGAAATCCCTTGGGAAAAAACATCCAGTTTGAGAGAGGTTTGCCCGAGCTGTCTCAGGATCTGAGTGATCGAGATTAATACCAAGTACAACAACATAATCATACTGGATGATCTGATGGCCGAAGCGACAGACAGTCCTGTGGTAGCTCGATTATTTCAGTACCCAGGGTCGTCATAGAAACGCTAGTGTTATCCTTTTGCTTCAGAACATGTTTCCTAAGGGGAAATTTAATACAGATATTAGCCGAAATGCCCAATATCTTGCACTCTTCCGAAGCCCTAGTGACAGGACCGGAAATAAATTGGAATCGTCGGAGAGCGAATGTTTGATAAGAATAGAGACCAATTTATGACCGCCTTCCACAGGGAGACCGAAAAGCCGTTTGGATACTTATTGGTGGATAACAAACCTGACACACCAGCCGATAAGCAAGTTCTTGGAGACATATTTGGCGGCTGTCACGTTTATCTCTTCGCCACCAAAACTACAGTGAACAGTAGTGACGAGCCCACACCGGTCTCCGACATCGAAACCAGGCTTGAAAGAACATTCGGCTAAACTTGCGCATCGGTATATCACCTGGTCGGATGCAATTATTCCCGTGTGGCAAAACTTCACCTCGGGAGCACAGGTGGTCCGTAACATTCCCAAAGAATATAATATCATAGAAATGTATAAGACATCGCGCAATAGTTCTGAACCTAACCGTCCGGGTGTCTTCATCGATGGAGAAAATTATTGGCCTGTCAAAATAAGGCACCAATCTACAGGTCACATGAAGTGGGTTCGTTTACACGAGCACGAGCCCACGGTCCGAGCCTTTGTTGAAAAGACCGATAAAGACTTACGAGGGAACCTCACCCCAGCTGTCTGACAGTATAAAACAATCCAATATAGATATAGATTTATAGACTCATTGTATTTCATGACACTCGTTCAGTTGGAAATGTATTGTAATCAGTATGATTTGATCAATAAAGTGTTTAATGAACTGGTTTGGTTTTACTTTGGGTTGTAAAATCTAACAAAAAGAAGTAGATCATAGTTTTGATATGTAGTAGGTGGTTCACGTGATTAATTCAACAATTATGTAAAAACAGTTTTCATACTGAGAATATTGTTTGTTTCGTGGGTTCTTTTTGTTTTAGTGGGCTGCCACCAGTAACTAGAATAAAGGTTTATGTCATCGAAATCTAATTAAAAGTGCTATGAAAGATCATTGCAAAATAAATCGGACTGATCTTTTCTAACAGTTTGTTATAAGGGTGACTCTCTGATTCATAAGAGTATTTGAAATAGTTCATGTTGTTTATAATAATTCGCATGACCGACTTCATCGCTTATGAAAAACAGTCTTTTTAACTGAGTACTCTATTGTTTCAAGTGAAGGGTGTTTCAATTGACTGACAATGAAAACACTGTACTTATAATTGCTCAGTTAGTAAAATATTACAAACGAGTTTGAATTGTTCACTACTTTCATACTTTATATCAATCACTATTTGTTTTCTGAATACAGCGATTGGCAAAAATTATGTAAAAATCAAATAGATCAATATAATATATCAATATATCGGGTGCATTGTGGGTAATTTTCATCATTAAATGGCTGAATAAGCCCTCTAATGTTCCATTTTTCAATTGTTTTTTCACATACACACTACAAAGGTTAATTGGGTTTAGATTCAGGTTTAATAATAGCTAAAATCAAAGAATTAGGATTATGCAAATTACTATATATCGATATATCAATATATTAGGATTTTACAGAATTTTGGCAAATCGCTGTATATAGAGTGCAAACCATATGTCCGTGAAACAGTACAAACTAATTAGTACTAAATAGCACCAATGAAACAATAGAAAACAAAAGAGATAACACTATTTAGTACTGTTTAGTAATAGTACTATTTCACGGACATATGGTCTGCACTCTATATGAAAAATATATATCTCTTGTAGTTCCTAGGGCGAGTTTGAGCAAGTCTTAATCCTCCCATTGTTCATATGTGCTGACGTCACTTGTTTGTGTCACGAACTCCAGCCGGCCGGAACAAATGCTTCGGGAAATATATTATTTTAGTCATATTTGATCTTTTATCCCTTTTTTAAAGTTAAAACTTTTTTTAGTAATTAGAATAATAACATTGGAACGCAGGAAAAAAAAACACAATCGGGGAAAAACAAAAACGTCAGCGAAAGACTACGGTCGTTCTAAAATAGACACGTGTGTAAACAAAAGATCTGTTAGAAAACAATAGGCTGTCTGTACCGGAAATTACGACACAAAAGATGGAGTCAACCATCTAACAATAGATGACCTGCTCTTTTCTTCAGAACAAGAAAAATAATAATTATTATAAATAAATAAAATAATAATTATCCTCGAGTTGGTGATTAAAAATAGATTGTATACAAAAGGTATATTTTAGAACAATAGGCTCCAATGGCACCGGGCTCCGCACCGGCATGACGTCACCTCCTAGGAGATTTGCATCGGTTGCACCGGAATGAAGGGATTTACTCCGGTGATACCGGTATGAGGGGATTTGCTCCGGTGATACCGGTATGAGGGGATTTGCTCCGGTTGCTCCGGAGCGTACAGGGCGCAGAACCCCCATTTCATATCTACTAATGTCAAAAAACAAACCGGCAAAATCCTGTGTACGTGTACTTAACCATCATTTCCAAAGTTTTGCGTTGGAGAAACATGTTCAACATCAATTTAGCAGTCTCCAGTACTTCAGTGTCTGGGTAGAAGCAGCTTCAACTACGCCATTCAAGGAATATTTGAGCCACTTTTGCAAGATATAAAGACAGCGACTCGCCACCTTTGTTGAGTTTGAGTCTGCTTGCTACAATGCATTCTGGGTAATTTTAAAGATGGAGGAGGAACTAAGTGACCTGGCTGCTTGCATGAGAACAAATTACTTCCGGTCTGCAAAATCAAGTTTTTCTCGTCGGAAAAAAAGTTTATAAGCGGATTTTCGATATTTTAATAAATAAACATGAATTATCTAACACTTAGCGCATGGGATTTGTCATATTTTAAAAACTAAGAAAGTTACAAGCAAATACGTGGTTTTGTAAACACAAATTTTAGCGTCATTTTCTTATTTTTCCGAAATTCAAAAATCGCATGCGTGAATGTTTTGGAAACGTTCTTAAAAACATACTGATAACAATAATTTTTGAAAAAAATCGAAACGCCCTTGAAAAACTTGTTTTTCTGCTTTGGGTCACGTGACAATAGTCGTGGCCCGGTGACGTCATCATTACATTCCCATTTACACCGAATGACTATGTTCCAAATTTCATGGGTGTATATCTGCTTCCTCGCAAGATTTGCTTTAAACATGTAATTTTTTAAGTACCGATATTCTGAAGTAGAGAAAATATGGTAAATATCAGGGTATGCAACATTGAAATTTGCCATTTTTTGAGAAATTGGGAAACAATCACTCATTTCCACATAATAATTACCACAATAAAATATTTTTGATAGATTTCAATTTTATTTGAAAGCAGTTATTTTTACAAAACATATTAGTATATTTTACCAGTGAACATACAGTGGTATACAAATTACAATCTTTGTTATATTTCTTTATCCTGGTAAATTGGTGATAAATTCCATAATTTTTCTCTGGTCGAAGCCCAAAATGTGTTCGGAAATTTCCGAACACATTTTCAAAAATACATGGTAAATAGTAACACTGAGTGGACGAAGCCCAAAATGTGTTCGGAAATTTCCGAACACATTTTCAAAAATACATGGTAAATAGTAACACTGAGTGGACGAAGCCCGAAATGTGTTCGGAAATTTCCGAACACATTTTCAAAAATACATGGTAAAATAGTAACACTGAGTGGACGAAGCCCGAAATGTGTTTGGAAATTTCCGAACACATTTTCAAAAATACACGGTAAAATAGTAACAGAGTGGCCGAAGCCCAAAATGTGTTCGGAAATTTCCGAGCACATGTTCTATTATACATTAATAATAATTATATTATTATTATTATTATTACATGTATGGTTATTAAATTATTGTGGTAAAATTCTAAAACTCAATGGCCGAAGCCAAGACTAGATACATAAAAATACTAATAAGGTATAAATAAAATGTATCAATACTGCACATATATATTTTGTACAGACTGTTCTCTTAGCTACATGTAGCTAGCTATAGCTTCATCCATTTGTACAGCACCATGATTTGTTAGATTTGTTCATGCTTCACTCTATTGAAGAAAAACATACAAAAGTGTTTAAATATGAAATCAAAATTGTAAAAACTTAGGCAAAGTAAACCATGGCATGTAAAATACATGGTATACATGTACTTATTTATAATATCATAAACTATATGTGTATGTGTACATTGTACATGTACCTCCCAAGAACGTGCGATTTGATTGGTTGCTGAGCGTGCATTATTTTTGTATAGATGCACAGCGCAGCGAAAAGAAAGCAGAAAGCCTGACAGTGTTTAAAACTAGTTTTATATTATAAAGCGAATAGAAGTTGACTCTCTGTGCTTCTATACAAAAATAATGCACTTCTGAGGTCTTGAAAGCAGCTGAATGCACTTGTATTCCGCTCGTGCATCCACTAGCAGCTTTCAAGTATTTTTGTAAAGAAGCATGGAGAGTCATCTTCTATTATTTAATTATAAAATAAGTACATGTATGATATAACGTGAGCTCTGATTGGCCAAAGGATGCATAATGTGCATGTTCTGTGAGAGCATACGCACAGTGCACGTGCGCGCAGATATTCAAACATTTTTGCAACGAATAAAATTAAAAACTTGCTTTAAAATCATACTTGTAATTTATAAACAAAATAGAAAACGTGGCAGTTGTGCTCTATCGAGCTATAAGCACTTAGGAATTGAAAGAAGACTCGAGAAGCGCGAGAAGCACGCTCGAGGGTATCTCCTAACACTTCTTTCATCTTCTTCCAATTCCTGCGTGCTTCTATAGATAACTCGATAGAGCATGCTGCCTCGTTTTCTATTTCTTCAATATATATAGTTAATTGCATAATCGTTGTCCGGTTGAAAATCATAAATCATAGAAGCTGAGACCGCAAGAATCATATCAATAAATCCCCCATTAAAGTGTGCTGTTGCTCGGCCAGCTTTCCTATGTCCATATTTGGGCATTGTACTTACCATATTTGGAAACCCTGTAAATATTTTTCGCTTAAAAGTACGATTTTTATCGAAAAATCCATCCAAACTTACAGCAAATCGAGTAAATGAATGTAAACATGTACTCCATTTTGTAACACGGCCAAAAAGACTGGGAAACCTAACACAGGGGGACCGGTAAACTCGAGCCCAGTCCCCGTAGCTGGTCTACGAAAAAAGCACAGATTTCTTGATATGAATGGAAAATCAGTTCATGACCCACATTGCATACAGATAAATTCAATGTTCTCATAGTTTTGAAGGTATATGAGCTATTTAACTAAGATCCTACAAGTCTGGATAAAAATGTCGATCATTTGACGGGGTTATTTGAGAGTTTTAATTTCCCAGAATTCCTTTTGGTCATAGCTTTCATGATTTTCAACCCGACAACGAGTATGCAATAAGCTATATATAGAGTGATGGCACTAAGTAGCCTGTGGACAGGCTCTCCAAGGGGAGGGGAAGGGGAGGGGGAGGGAAAGGGAGGGGGACTGGGGAGGAGGGAAGAGGGGAAGGAGAGCCTGTAAACATTCTTCAGAGAAAACTGTTCCATGATACCAGAATCTGGTATCAGCCTCTGATTGGTCAATTTTGTGACAACTGACATTTTGACATTCAGCATGCCCTGTATATGAGCAAGTTCAACTGTAAACAAAATGAGAGAACGAGTTTGAAGGAGTGTTACTAGTCTTAAAAGCGAGCAGAAAGCCTGTATAATGTCTACTGCAAGGAAAAACGATGACTTGGGTCGAACTTGGGGTATTCTTCCTACGGGATTCGTGAACGTTTTATATTCCAACTTCTGCTATGCGTTTTGCCGGAAAGAACCGGAGCGATGTCGATCGCGCAAAGCAGACCAAAGCCACCGTCATTAATACGCCACTCATCTCAATAATGAAAGACCAAGTCAGCCATCCAAACAACCGTTCCTGAGCATGAAAGCAATCGCTTTCGAAGATGAGAAAGAGCTGCGAAGCAAGGATTTCGACGTGGATGTTATTTATTATTTTCTCTTCGCTGTTTGACCCATTACAGTATTTGCCAAGCACGTTTTAAAACAGCACAGAACTGTACTGGATACTCTTCTCCTCTTTGAAAGGGGAATTACATGTAAAGCCAATTGCAAGTTTTCTATTAAAGACGTTAGAAATTTTCACTGTCTGTGTAGGAGCCGTTGGAAGCTCAGCTTTCAGTCTGTTGTTTCTTCAAACAGAATAATATATCGATACTCTAGGGACTCTTGTATTGAACGCTAACATCTGTATTTCGCTCGTTTATTCGTTGTATTTTATTATGCCAGTAAATTTACTCTTCTCTACTTTACTCTACTCTTGCATGGTTAACTTCGAGTGAGCTGTCAAACTCACATGCAAATTGATCGAAGCGTGACGGAAATCATTAGGGGGCGGAACAGTTTTTCTCTGAAGAATGTTTACAGGCTCTCCCTCCTCTCCTCCCCTCCTCCCCAGTCCCCCTCCCTTTCCTTCTCCCTCCCCTTCCCCCATCCCCCTCCCCTTGGAGAGCCTGTTCACAGGCTAGCACTAAGCTGTGAAACAGATATTAGCCATGTAGATATAAATACACTGTAATTCCATTGTTTTCTTTTGTTTTGACTATTTATAGTCATACATTTGTAACATCATCATAATAACTGATAACAGTAATAATAAAAATTGTATACACATGTATGTATATTATGGAAGAAAAACTAATAGATACATGTAAGCTTATTTATATTTATATACACAACAACGTCCGTTGGACGTTAAGCGGGGCAATTCGAGGCTTTTTCTTCGGGTAGAAGAGCACAGAATGCGTCATCAGAATGGAATTTATGAGTAGTGATACTGACTGCATATATGTACTGAGAGGTATTAATATTGTCATAAAATTGCCAAATGGAAATGGAAATACGACATGGAAATCTGGCAATTTGGCAATGTGGAAATCTGGAAATGTGGCAATGTGGCCGATCTGGCAATGTGGAAATCTGGCAATGTGGAAATGTGGAAATCTGGCAATGTGGAAATCTGTAAAATCTGGCAATGTGGAAATCTGGCAATGTGGAAATGTGGAAATGTGGAAATCTGGCAATGTGGAAATGTGGCAATGTGGAAATGTGGCAAGTGTGGAAATGTGGAAATCTGGCAATGTGGAAATCTGGCAATGTGGAAATGTGGCAATGTGGAAATCTGGCAATGTGGAAATGTGGCAAGTGTGGAATTGTGGAAATCTGGCAATGTGGAAATCTGGCAATGTGGAAATCTGGCAATGTGGAAATGTGGCAATGTGGAAATCTGGCAATGTGGAAATCTGGCAATGTGGAAATCTGGCAATGTGGAAATCTGGCAATGTGGAAATGTGGAAATGTGGAAATCTGGCAATGTGGAAATCTGGCAATGTGGAAATGTGGCAATGTGGAAATGTGGAAATGTGGAAATCTGGCAATGTGGAAATCTGGCAATGTGGAAATCTGGCAATGTGGAAATGTGGGTAGTGGGGGAAGAAACACCAGCACACTTGGGACTTATTTGTAAGGATGGCTACATGAATGGTATTTCATTACCGTTATGGGCTTTTGTATCTGGCATGTACGTATCATCTCGTCCATCGACATCAGGAAGGAGTATTAAAGTTTACAACTTGGAAAATTTCAGCTTGTCATCAGTCTGCTTTATCATCAGTTCTAATACACTTTCCTGGGTTCATTGTACGATTTGTCTGCTCGTTTTCCAACTGTTGTGCAGGCTGGTTAGCTTTGAGACCTCTGCTGTAGTTCGTTGTATTCTTATCGCCAGTAAATACGACGAATTACCCGAAAGGAAAAAGCACAGAACAAACCGTCAACAACATGGCGGACACGAGAATAACTAAAAACAGTCAGGCGTTGCACGACTAGCTCCATATTTGGAATATATCCCCTGCAGCGCTGCACTCTGATTGGCTTAGAACACGGTTTTGAATTCTTGTGAGCGCCATTTTGTCATTCTTCGGTTGAGCAACGAACATAAAATGTGCAGTGGAAACTGTCAGCCGAATAACCACTCTTTTCTTCTACTAAATCCCTGGAGAACGACATGGACCAATTGACATGTGTGGCAGAGTGTTGTTTCTTGACAAACATGCGGGATTCAAGAAAGTGTGCTGCTTTCACAAGGTAAGATTCGATCGATCCTTATAATACATTAAGCCTTTAATATTAAATATAGGAATGAATGAAGCCATTCATTGATTCAAAAGCATTCTTCAAACACATGCCAAAAGGCCTGATGTACAGTAATCCAGATCAAAGAATGCTTAGATTATAAACAAACCAATGCTTTGTTTAATACTTTGCTAAAAACAGTAAATAAGCCTCAGGTTTATTAATTGAAACAGAACAAGTTTACCCTGCTAGATGAGTAGATCAGACAGAGGCTCCTTTTTATCCCATCCCTTTCTTACATGTATATATATTTATGTTACATGTGTGATCTCTTCTTGATACATAATTGTTGAAGAGTAATAAAGTAGATGTACACATGTAGATGTTCTTCAGAGATTTGAACTGATTTATTACCTGCATGTAGGGTTAAAAAAGGAAAGAAACCATACATGTATGTATCTACTGATTATTTCAGTTGTTATGTATGATGTTTTAAAACAACTTATACAAATAATTATTATTATACTTATATAATAATTATTATTATTATGAGTGTATTTCATAGAGGTTATTCAGTATATTGTGTATACAGTGTATACATGTATATCGTAGAATCCCGGTTATAAGCCCTGGGCTTAAATAAGGGTTTGTGGTGGGCTTATGCATCTATCAGCGGCTTCCCGGTGGGGTCGACCCCCGGGGCACCCACGGGATTTTCAGAAAAAAGCTGTTATTGCTAATTCATTGTAAGAATTTATCAACAAAGGTACCATGGTACATATGTGGAGATCAGTAAAAATAACTCAGCAAAATTGTTCCCTTTGTTGTCAGTTATATCAATGGTCTGGAGTCCTTATGTTTTGCCCCTGGGGTGGGGATATGTCAAAAATTTATGTCCCACGTGCACCCAGAGGTATTTGATGAAGTTTGATAGGGCATTTGGACAAATCCCCCAGTCCCCGGGGGTCGACCCCTGGGGGAAGCCGCTGATAGATGCATTATAATCGGGGCTTACAACGGGGGGGGGGGGGGGGGGGGGGGGGGGGGGGGGGGGGCTTATAAAAGCGGAGGAAAATAACCTATATAATCGTGACCATTTTAGTTAAACAGTGTTCATACAACAATAACAGCTCAGAAAAAACTATAATCTGAGTGGATTTTCAAGCAATGAGCTACCGTATACTACTGTCTCATTTGCTACAATGTACATACACCTATAATTGCTTGATTATTGTTTCCTGTATATGGTACCCTGTATGGGGAGGAGTAAATGAAGGGGGCCTATAACCGGGAGGGCTTATAACCGTGAAGGCTTATAACCGGGAGGAAATTTCTGTTAGCAGACAGGTGGGCTTATAACCGGGGGGGTGGGGCTTATAACCGGGATTCTGTGGTATAAGTATACCATGTATTTCACATATCACGGTTAACTTTGCCTAAGTTTTTACAATTTTGATTTCATATTTAAACACTTTTGTATGTTTTTCTTCAATAGAGTAAAGCATGAACAAATCTAACAAATCATGGTGCTGGACAAATGGATGAAGCTATAGCTAGCTACAATGTACATGTAGCTAAGAGAACAGTCTGTACAAAATATATGTGCAGTATATGGATACATTTTTATTTATACCTTATTAGTATTTTTATGTATCTAGTCTTGCTTCGGCCATTGAGTTTTATAATTTTACCATATACATGGTGATTTAGAAAATGTGTTCGGCTTCGGCCACTCAGTGTTACTATTTTGCCATGTATTTTTGAAAATGTGTTCGGAAATTTCCGAACACATTTTGGGCTTCGTCGTGTTACTATTTTACCATGTATTTTTGAAAATGTGTTCGGAAATTTCCGAACACATTTCGGGCTTCGTCCCACTCAGTGTTACTATTTTGCCATGTATTTTTGAAAATGTGTTCGGAAATTTCAAGTTATCGACTCTTCAGTTTTGACTAAATACATTTTCGGGTGGAAATTTCTACTGAAATTGTTCATTTTTATCACTGAAATCAAGAACATTTCGAGGTTCCACCCTCTAAAACATTACGTACATAATGATATATGTCTTTTCAGATAGAACAGAACTCTATATAGGTTGATAAATGAAACTGTGAAGACCTAGACTTGTCTTATACGTTTTGTTGGATCATTGAAGGTTTTTAGTACAACTCAACGAGTGTGGTTATGCGATGAGGCAATTGTACACCGATCTAACACCTTATGCTAATTTCATAAGTCAAATGACGTGTGACATCCTCCTTCTAATATATGTAAGAGTTAGTTACCGAGAATAATAATAATAATAAGTTTTATTTTTAGAGAACGGAGGCATTAAGCTATATACAGTCCGAGGGCCGTAGGCTGTATATAGCTTAGGGGTGGACCATTAGACTACTGATGGGGGGGTTGCACGAATCCCAAAATAAATATCGAGCAAGCCTTTCCTAAGGAAAAAAAAAATCGCGCAACACATAAAGGAAGGGGAAAAAAATCGAGCAAGCAATGTAGCCGATTTCAATATATAAATATTAAAAGACGATAAAGATCATTTGATTTTAATAATACACCAGACTCGTTCCTAGTCGTTACTTTAATACCGTGGAAAGGGAAGTAAACCGGACCGGAAAGAAACCGGAAAAAAACTGGAAAGTGCGCAAAGGCGCTTGGGAAGGTGGGGCGCAAAGGCGCACGGGAAGGAAGGAGAATTATGGAATTTTTAAGAAGAGTGAAGGTCGAAACGTCTATTTATTAAAGTTTTGTGGACATTAGAAGTTGGCTGTCTTCAACTCTCTCCTACATTATTTAAGATACAGCCATTCTGGCTGCTACGAAATATATCAATTTTTATAAAGGCAAATGCAATTTAACCCATATATATATGGAAAGGAAGAGAGAGCAGTGGCTGTATGTGAAGATTAAAAGGATGACAGATAGAAAGTAAAAAATGAAATGAAATGTGGGTGGGGAAAAAATAACAAAAAATTAAAAAAAATTAAAAATTAAAAAAAATTAAAAAAAAAAAATATATATATATATATATATATATAATAAAGCAATTAAATTATATATATATATATAAATACATAATAGGGAGTTTTTATGGGCGGCAAATACAATTCAATACATACGTATTGAAAGAAGAAGACGAGGGAAGAAGAAAGTAAAAACAAAAAAACAAAAAAACTTTAAATTAAAAAGTTAAAAAATAATTTTAAAAATGTAATAAAAAATAAAGGTAAATAAATAAATAAATAAATAATTGAAGGGTACAGAAATTAAAATAAAAAGAAAAGAAAAAATGAATGAAGAAAGGAAATGAAAGATATGAAAATAAAGTGTAAATATAAATATTTGGTATACAAAATGGTGAATAAATAAAGGAAGGTATAAAAGTGGGTTGGGGAGGGTGGTGAGGTGGGGAGGGGAGGGAGGGGAGGTGGCGGCGAACAGCGTAAAAAGAATGACCATGGAGAAGGGATAGAACGCACAGAGTGAAGAAATAGATAACAAGCAAATAGAAAATAAATAACAGACAAAACCGAACGCAATTGATGACGCCAGCAACGTTGCGAGCACGCGCGAAAGAGGCCAGGCCTGGTACAATTACGATGGCCTGTGGGAAAGAAACAGGCCTGGTACAGGACTACACTGAACTCCAGCAAGGAAAAGTCTTCACTCCACCAGGATATATCCCCTCAAGCTGCTTCTATGTTAATGCGAAATTTTTGTAAGGTAAACTTATAAATTTATAAACTTGAGGAAAAAAAATATCGTGCAAGGTCAAGGTCCTTGAAAAAAATAACGTGCAGAGCTAGGAGCAAAGAAAAAAAAATCGAGCAGCCAAAATTCATGCAACCCCCCCATCAATAATCTAATGGTCCACCCCTTAATGCCGACGTGCGAGGTAACTAACAGACTTAGTTCCCAATTCACGTGGTTTTCGCAAAATACCAACATACCCATTGGTTGGAGGACAAACAATAGAATACCTATCTCCTGAGAATTATGTACAATTCTTTCTTTCTTTGTTGTGTGTTGTCTAATTGAAGGCTTTGTAATGGGGCGTTTATCTCGGGTGGGCGGAAAAAAACATTCATCCCTCAAAAACCTTTCATATGAAAGCATGCAATCTGAATTTGAATAGTTATTATAAATATTCAGAATAGAGTAGTTTCAATTTTTCACTTCATTTGCAACTATGGCGAGTAGCGACGGCGACATTTTTGTACCGGACTTCCCAGACTTCGATATTAGCGATATCCTGCTCGATTTGGAGTTACTGGCCTACATGTAGTACTACTGCTATGGTACCTAGTACTACTGCTACGGTAGTTACCGAGGATGGCAATTGCTCAAAAAGGGGAAACAAAAGAAACATCAGAGCGATTTCTGATATTGAGCTTGCCAAAAGAAATGAAGCTAGAATCCCAGAAGGGACAAAATGGAGTACATCTTGATGTGTTCGAACTTGGATTGAATGGGCCGAAGAGCGCACAGAGACCAATATACCACTTCCATTTCTGATTTATATTATATTTATATTTATGAATTGAATCGGCTCATTATGAATTCACCGGGCTATATGTGTTTGACCCGGGTCAACGCATATAGCCCGGTGAATTCATAATGAGCTATTCAATTCAATTCATCAACCCCTCTTTTCCCTGCTGAAGATCAAATCCCTCCCCGGGATGACTCTATTGTTCAACCGGTCTATATCATAGATAATTCCCTATGAATAACAAAGAAAACCAAGTGAATTGGGATCTAATGCTTGATACATAACCTATTACATGTATATGTATATATATATATATTGTCCCTGATACATGTATAACTGAAACTGTTCATGTAGATATGTCTCGATTAAATGTTAACAATACTGCAAGCAGTCTTTTATACGTTTAGTCTTTGTACCGGCTTAACAATACGTTCAGATCTTGTTGTGTAGGGTTGATTGCTGTTTCCTGCACTTGGTCAGTCGCAGGTCGATGGTTAACAACTGGTACTGTTTGAGGTGTTGCCCAGATCTGTGTTTGTGGTGGTGTCGGTACTGGTGTTGGGCTTTGAGGGGCTGCGTGGTTTGGTCGAAGCGGAGATCTTGTTCGTCGATATATGACATCAGTTGCGTTCTTCTTCACTAGGTATGACCTTGGTTCTGGCACAGGGAGTTCTAACTTGATATTTGTGGCCATTTAGAAGCTCTCAAAGTCTGAATACAAATCGCTCGTACGATCGATCAGTTTGTATTCGCTGTGTAACCACGTCCTGTGGAATCAAACTCGCCCTCAGGCTTCCCGCGGCCCATCAAACTCGCCCTCAGGCTTCGCGCGGCCCGGAGCGTTATCATAACGAGAGCTTCTAAATGGCCACAAATATCAAGTTAGAACTCCCTGTGAACTGTGTCTGTGATTGTCGTAGATGCGGATCTGTTGACCGACCTGTAGGGGTGTAAATATATAACTTCTTATTTAAAGGGGGACTAGTACGTAAATCGTTCAAAGTTTGAGTTAGCTGAAACTTCACTGAAATATTCCCAAAGACCCATACAATCACTGGTTAATTTTTTTCTCAAAAATTCCAATGGGAAGTAATGCATTTTTTTATGAATCTTTAGAGGTGCCAGTGACGTCACTGACTCAACCCAAACAATCATCACGGCTTCGCTCCATACATTTCTTCATGTTTAATGTCTTGAATTATTTTATTTCTATGAAGCTAAACGTTTGTGTGAATGAGTTTTCTTACCTTATATGTGCTTAGGATTGATTGTTTGACTAGTTTTCTTCAGTCCAGAGCTGTTATCTGAACTAACCGTTCAGATATTTTGATCACAAAATACAAAGAAATGTATGCAGCTGAGTTTGGGTTGAGTCAGTGACGTCACTGGCACCTCTAAAGATTCATAACAATTTATTACTTTCCATTGGAATTTTTGAGAAAAAAATTAACCAGTGATTGTATGGGTCTTTGAGAATATTTCAGTGAAGTTTCAGCTAAATCAATTTTTGAACGATTTACGTACTAGTCCCCCTTTAAAGTAGAGACAATTGTTGAGAATTTTATATTGAAAACATCTCAGATACGTTTCTATGGTGATTTTGTAAATGCGGGCATACACAGATTCCCATTCAATATCAGTAACCATAGCCTTTCGACTAATGTCTGCTTGAGCAGTAGGCTGTTTAGCCTTATTCACCAACAACATGTCATATAAGTCAATACTTTTAACTTTAACTGGATTGTAGGAGCTTCCATTAAGAAAAACTTTATCAAATGGTACTAATTCTAAATTGATGTTGTTATGTTGTTTTAAAATTCCCTTCCATTCATTTGGTAGGGCGTGAATGATACTAGCCCAGCAAAGAAAATATCCATTATTCAAACCAAAGTCTAGTACTACTTGCCAACTAAATCCTTGTGTTATCGACCACAAATCAGCAACATACAATATACCCTTCTTAATGAACCTCCAAAAATAACTGATGTCTATTAATATGTGCCTGTTATTCCAAAGTGGTTGTCTTAACACGGTGACATCATATTTGAGGGCTCTTAGTACAAACCTCTGTAGCCGTGCTGGGCAGCTAGACAATTTCTTCTTAAAAATAGGTTCCAGTGGCTTATGATGCTTATGATCTGTGTTGATCGTGAAGCGTTTGCCATAGATGAAGTAGTAGAAACGTTCTCACCCCCACACTACTCCAAAGGTTTCTCTCTGCAATGTTGCTGTATCTTTATTCTGTCTCGGTTAGGGCTTTGGAAGCGTAAAGAACTGGTTGTCCTTGTTGCGGTAGTACGGCGCCCAGGCCTTTCTGGGATGCATCTGTTTGTATGACTGTTTCAGCGTTGGGGTCGAAGTATCTTAGAACACCCAGGGTTGAGACTTCTCGTTTGACTTCGTTGAATGCTTTGTCGTGTTCAGGTCCCCATACATATGCTACTTCTTTCTTGGTTAGTTCTAGGAGAGGGGCGGTGAGGGTTGCCAATCTCCCGGAGTATCGTGTCAAGAAGTTTGTTAGTCCCAAGAAACTCTGAAATTCCTTGACGTCGTTGGGGGGTTTCATGCTTTGTATTGCAGCTACTGTTTTGTTGTCAGGTCTCAATCCTTGGGAGCTACAAGTGCGTCCAAAGAAGCTGACTTCTTTACATTTGAACTGTAGTTTGTCCTATTTGAATACGATCCCTTTTTCTCTTGCTCTTTCCATGAGATTGGTGAGGCTGTCGTCATGCTAATTCTCTGAAGAGCCATATACAAAAGTATCATCTGCTATACCTCTTACTTCGGCAAGGCTTTCTAGTGCTGTGTCTAGTTTTTTTTATACGCTAAACCAAACGGCAATCTTTTAAAATGAAACCTTCCGAAGGGGGTGCTGAATGTAGTCAAGTAGGAGCTCTCTTCATCCAGTGGAACATGACAATAGCCCTTTTGGGCATCGACAATGGTGAAAACCTTTGCGTCGTGTAGGTCGGCGACTACTTCGTCGACTGTCCTAGTGTAATAGGACGAAAACCTTTGGATGTTGATCCTTTCTGTCAGACTGTCTGTACTTATATCGATAGTTGCCCTCACTGAATCTGGAAGTTCTGTACTTATATCGATAGTTGCCATCACTGAATCTGGAAGTTCTCCTTTGTATAGCTTCTGGTTTGTTGGCCATTCACTTTCTACTTCTTCGAGGAATCGAGGACCTTTCTGCCAAACGCTGTTTTCTCCAATTTCACTTGGCGATTTTCTTCTTGTTAGATCATCTGCGACATTCTCTTCACCTTCTACCCAGTACCAGTGGTTACGGTCTGTTCCTTCTCAGTTGTATTTCACCAACTCGAGTACCAGCAAACGTCAGGGGGTATCGAATCCATACGATTCTTTCTGCACCATCGCTTGTACAATCTGTGAATCGAAAATATGGTAGATCTTCGAGAACACTAATCTTGACTCCTTCTCTATGAATTCTTTTAAACGCTAGTTAATTAAGTACAGCTCCACAAAGTTCAATTCGGTCGATTGACATTCTTTTTTACAGGCCGGCCGCGCAAGACGATTCTTTGATAAGATGAGGTTACTGTTGAATTCTCCATCGAGAGTCTTCCATCTTGCATACGCGCATGCTCCATATGCGTTGTTTGATGCGTCACTGAAGATAACGAGGTCTGGTGGGCCTAACCTACATTAGTTGGGTTGATACTTCTTCTAAAGGTGATCTTTTCCATGTCGAAGAGATCTTTGAAAAACTGTATCCATTCCCTTTGACGTTCTTCAGTGATCGGATCGTCCCAATCGAGATGTGGGTGTTCGACCCAGAGCTGTCTCATCATAATCTTCGCCCTGATGGTAAATGGACCTGCTAGGCCGAGAGGATCATAAATTCCATTGATCTGCGACAATACCACTTTTCTTTTGCGTTTCTTCGCATCTTGAGGCTCCATGATGTCAATTTCCAAGTCCTTTGTCCTTTCAATAAGCGCGGATTTCGAATGTTGAGTCAGTCATGTTCTAACCACGGTTAAAACGGCTTTATTAGCATCATTGTAGCATAGTACTAGTATGAAAATCTTGTTGGGGAGTGTTCGAAATATATAAGAAACTATTCGTTAATAAAGTACTTGGCAAAACTATGAAATATCTGATAACTTACCCGGTGGCTGACTGACTGACTAATTGATATTCAGAACGAACTCAGTTAAATGTACGTATGTAAATTACATTCTTTCGTACTCGAGCGAAACAACTTTGATGTAAACACGATTGAAACTCTGATCAATAATGATCTTGATACATTGTGCGGCTGGCTTCAAGCCAATCGTCTTAGTCTAAATGTTATCAAGTCAGAATATATGATTATTGCATCAAGGCAACGCCTAGCCAGTCTCTCGCGGGACCCAATTATTAAAATAGGTGATTGCCATCTTAAAAGAGTTACATCCACAAAAACTTTAGGGATGATAATTGACGACAGCTTGAAGTAATCCGGCGGGTTCGCAATTATGTACCTTTGGAGACTTTGGAGAACATCTATTCAACTACGGTGCTACCACATCTTGATTATTGTGCACCTTTTTGGGATACTTGTGGTAAAGGCCTGCGCGATCGTCTCCAGAAAGTTCAAAATCGCGCTGGGCGCATAATTACTCATTCTAATTATGATATCAGGTCCAGTGATGTTCTCCAAAGCCTTCATTGGGATAACTTAGAAACCAGACGGGTTAAACAGAAAGTGACAACCATGTATAAAATTATCAACTGTGAAATGCCGAATTATTTATCTAATATATTCCAAAATGTTTGCCGCAGTCACGAATATAATCTCCGTGGATGTCACTCGAACCTGACACTCTCCCAACCCAAAACAATTTTTTGTTAACAAAACCTTTATTTTACAGTGGAGCATCTGCCTGGAATTCTCTGCCACTAAATAAGCGAGAATCCCCTAGCCTTGCTAGTTTTAAAAGCTGTTTTTAGATTATTGATAAACTTAGACTATTAATAGTATTCATTATATATTTAATATTACAATGTAATACGGCTCTCAGGAAGAGCATTTTTTTTCACCGTGTGTAAATCAAGTTTTATTATTATTATTATTATTATTCTGTCTCCTTCGGTTAATATTTGGTCGACTGTTCGACTCGTCCATTGACGAACTTGACATGACTGAGTACAAAGCAGAGCTGAAAAACTCATAAAAGAACATGGTCTTCACCTAGAAATGTCACTGAATCGTTCGTGACCTTGATGAATGCTTCCAGTAAGGAATAACATTGAGTTTGACATGATTTACTGACTTACAACGTTCATATCCAACGAATTTCATCCAACGTGATCGAATGCACAACCCATGGCGTGCACCGCTGATCATAAGTACTGCGGGCTCAAAATCATCTCGAAAACATGACAACATGACAAGGCAACATGACTAACACAAATCTTGATTTGCAGCCAATATGAAAATCCGCCACAGGAACCCCATCTCAACACAGGAAGTACACCAGATTAGTTTTTTTTTAAACAACACTTTTTTAACGTGTCAATCGATCTAGCATCACTGCTAATTGGGGACACGACTCTCAGACTCACTTCTTACTACATTCTATATTTTCTGTACACCCAACACTCATCTCACTAGTTCGTTTTTAAATGAGTGTTAATGTCTTTTTAGCTGGACATCGTTAATGACACTGTATATAATAATAATAATAATAATTAACTTCTTTAACATATTGTATTATTATTTCGCTATACGTTCTGAAGAAAGGGAAAGATACAGCATTGGAAATTATTGTGTTATTAATACGTTGGATATTGTTTGGAAATATCCAAACCATTGGAAAGTGATCATTTCCAATTAATTCTGCAGATTGTTGAATTACTTTTTAATGAATATTTTAATAATATTCGATTTATCCATCCAACCTGAGTAGAAGAGTTTCTTCAATTGCCTTACAAAGTTCAACGGATTTGGTTAAGAGCTTTCCGTACCACTTGTTCTCTAAAGTTTACACGATAAAGGAGGGTATTGTTCACATTTATCACATTCATGGTGTGTGAAATAAAGAAAAAACCAAAAAAAACGAAATCACTTAGTGTCAACGTACTTCGTACTTGGTGTTTTTTTTCCACTGAATAACAAGTCAATATACATGATAAGAGGGTATTGTTCACATTAATCAAACTCTTGAAAACGTGCTTCTCTGACCATTTCATGCATGCAACACGTCGCTTTCAAATTGCTTTCTGGCGGAAATTTTGTTGGTAAAGTGAAAATTGCATTTGTTTAGAAATCGTGATTTGCATAGATTTACTTAACCACTTCATTGTTCTTCGATCGCACGAGAACTCATGAAAACTACGATGTGCAGCTGTAATACTTCATACCTAATATTTCTGTACAATGGGCATGTCCATAATTTTCAGAGAATGACATCATCAGTAATACACAGCAAGCACTTTCATTTCCATCGAAATGTTTCTGTTTTATTTTAGAATATATTATTATCATAATCATTAATAAATCATGAGGAAATAGAAATGATAACCGTAGCCGAGTATGGCTGCTCATATTGTATCTATTACTTATAGCGTCAATTGTCAGCTTTCTCGCAAGATTTGCTTGACGTTCATCAGTCCAGCTCAGGCGCAATCGAAAAGGACATTCAGTTTATCATTTAAGTTATTGATTCTTTGTCACAAGATCGAGTTTAGGCCATACATTTCTAGGAAATTGTTCAGTTCTAAAATCAAAAAGATTTTGAGGATTCAACGTGTAAAACATTAAATAATGATATCTCTCTTTAACATCAGTTGTCAAAAATAATAAAACTTTATCTATAGATTGATCAATCTAAAGACATTGACTGACCTGGTGATCGTGTAACAGAATGCCATTAGATCTCTTTCTCAGCAGGAAAACAAGTGCAACTAAAGCTTTATCTGGGTAGTAGGTGTGTGGAGCTACGTAAGATGATTACTGGACAAAGCGTTTCTAGTAGTTGGGACCTGTAGGGCATATGGATTTACTATTATGTCATAGTTTTGAACACAAGTCGATATTGACCTGTTATTCAGTGAAAAGACCACCAAGGTTGAAATAAGTTTCTATAATCACTTCTTGATGGCTCAATCAAAGGATGTTCAAGAGTACCTTTTTACAATGACTCTTTTTGGCTATTGTAAATACCATATTTGATTTGATAATTTAGTAATTTATTAAAGCAGCTATGGGCTTTTGTCCATAGCCAATTACGCCATATTGGAATTTGTGTTTATCAGGAGTTTAGCCCAGTGAACAAGCAGCGGGACTAGCAGAACCTTTTTGTTTTTTTTATGTGAATCCACTTATTTCGAACTTATTAAAACTCATCATCTTTCTGTTTTTTTTTTTGTAGCCGTCGAGATTTGTCGCGCAATAAGCTGCAAGTGATACCTGAAAGATATTTGGCTCGTTATACCGACCTTTAAATAATGCTGTAAGTTGTGTTATCAACTGCGAAACTGAATTCATGAGCGATTGGTTCCAACCAGGTTTGTCCAATTGGTCCAGCCCGCCCGGTAAAGACAATGGCATGTTATTAATTAGTTATTTCACGGAAAAAGAGCTCATGTTTTATTAATTAAAATAACTGGTTTATCTGAGCCCTTTGCAGATTATAATACACTGAATTACAGGCTAATGCGCTAAATACATAATAAATTAACTTAGTAATTAACTTAAATTAGTAATTTATCAGCGTTAAAGACTGATTACCTGTAACACAGACCATGCACAAAGGTCTCAATTTGTGCGCAAAGGTTCAAACGTTCATTTATTTCCACATAATATGAATTACACTGACTGGACTACCCTGCTGTGCTTATTTAATGTTAAATAAAGTTGTCTGTCTGTCTGTCTGTCTGTCTGTCTGTCTGTCTGTCTGTCTGTCTGTCTGTCTGTCTGTCTGTCTGTCTGTCTGTCTGTCTGTCTGTCTGTCTGTCTGTCTGTCTGTCTGTCTGTCTGTCTGTCTGTCTGTCTGTCTGTCTGTCTGTCTGTCTGTCTGTCTGTCTGTCTGTCTGTCTGTCTGTCTGTCTGTCTGTCTGTCTGTCTGTCTGTCTGTCTGTCTGTCTGTCTGTCTGTCTGTCTGTCTGTCTTACAAATAATGTGTCCGATAATTGACCTATGCATAGCACCTACAGAAAGTTTCGATAATCCTTATCAGACTTCCTAATTATGAACGCAAGACCTCTCTCGAATATGGGACTTTGTTGAATTGTATCCTGCGCCATTGCATGCGCCATTTCTGCATCAGAAATGTCAGTATTACAATTATATGCTTTATATACAACAACAACAACAACAACAACAACAACAACAACAACAATAATTTTATTACCTAGCGTTTTTTCTTTTTTTACAATAATTATTATTATTTTTCAATTTAACTAAAATAAGGTAAATGTTAACTGGGTAACTGGTAAGCTAATCTAGCTGAGTAACAATATACATATAGAATTGGTTGTGTTTAGTCAGAACAGATATATATGCTTGCAAATTACCGTCAACATTGAATAAATCAGACAACTACATTTTGCCTAATTCATAAACAATGAAACAACGAACTACAACATTGTTTCATTGTAATAATAATATTATTATTATATATATTACAATGAAAACATCATTAATAATAATAATAATAATAATAATAATAATAATAATAATAATAATAATAATAATAATATAATAATAATAATAATAATAATAATAATAATAATAATAATAATAACAGGAGCCCATAAGTAGGAGCGTCCATACGGTATTGGATAGTGTCACAGCGTTTTCACAAGTGTGGTTATTTTTAGAACAGTTTTCCCTCGAATTTTGACCAATCAGAGAACGTTTCCGGTATGACGTTTTTTATGAATTTTGATGAGATGGCAGGTAGAATAAAGATGGCATCCGATAGCGACAAAAAGATTCTTCAAGTGAACTAAACTACGAATCGTCTAGTGATAGTGAGAGCAGTATTGAGTCATTCGGTACATCAGAATCACTTGAAAGTAATAGTGGTGACGATCACGAAAGAACCGACTGAGAAGCTGTTAGTTGTAGCGTGGATGCACCGAAGACTTTCAGAGTCTTCAGACATATTTTCGTCTAAGGCTATTCAATTTATTTTTGGATGTGGTTTACTGGTATCTTGTAATTATCGTTGTGGAGGTTGAAGACAAGGCTATTCAAAAACAAATTCATTGAAACTGCATGATGAGCGACAAGACGAGGCACGAGTACAAATTACAAATAAGATTGGTGAACGGTAAGCGTGTTTGTTGTCTTCAGTTTCTGTTACCTAAAAAGACTTAAAAATGGATAGTGAATATTTTTTTGTGAATCTGATTTGAAATATATTAATAAAAACACGCTTCATTCAAGTTTTGATGTTTAATTTAATGGATTCACTGAGTCAAGTAAGCTTATTATTTACACACGCTTCACTGTCAATATAAAGTTGAGCGAAACTGACTATTATTTTAACTACTAACAATTATTTTGTTTCAGTGACCTTCTTACTACGGTACTGATGCGAACACAGGTAGCCCAAGGTATCTATGAGAGGCTTGTTATCGAGCTGTATATAAGGTTTTGTATGGGACCTTAGGCTCTGGTCGATAACTCCGTAAATAATAAAGCCAATGAACTCTAACCTTCCTGTAGTGTTGTTTGTGTCGTTGTTGATCTCTGTTAGCGATTTCAGGTCATTCCGATTTTTAGCTGAGCTCTCCCCCCACTACTAAGAAGAAGGAAAGGTAGGAGACTAGCAATGGCCGATCGGACTGACCCACTCTCGAAAATCGATTGTTTTCCTCCACTAAACCACGTCCCCTTGCTTCGACACTGCAGCACGAAAGGCAGATAGATTTCGATCCTTGAAGTTCATCAATAAAAGTCCGATAAATCTTATCCTGCGGAGGCAGCAATCCAGCGAGATCATCGAATAAACAGCCATTTTAAAACACTAAAAGCCGTGGCAAGATAATCCTGTGCAGATCGGAAACCGTTGAGGCGCGGTTGGCCTGGGCGCGAAACGTTTAGCATTTCCAGACCATGGGGACACTCGTTCGAAATAATTTGGTTCGCGCCCAGGCCAACCGGGGGATCAAAGTGTCGAACAGCGGAAGCCAGCAAAAAGCTCGTTTCCAGGCTCATTTTCCGAGTTATCGTGTTTTCTTATACACCTATTTCAAAAAAGGTTGTCGAAGACATCAGTCGATAGGCGATAGGTTATAGGTCGTTCCAAGACCGAACTGCATTATGGTAAAAGCTTGAATGCCATGGATATGCCAGAGAAAATTCGATTCAAAATTAGTTTTGTCCTGTTTGAACATAGTTAGTAGAGGGAACTGGTTGGGAAACCTTTTGTTATATGTTTTTGTTCGGTTTTTTTCAACCGTGACCGTGCACAAATCTTTTGTTTTGTCATTGTTTTGCCTTAATTTGCTATGGTTGAGCAACTGAACCAAAACGTTTCTTTTGGCTGCTTGTGCGATATATTCCAATTCAAAATGAAATATATTAGAATATTTAAATAAGTAATCCAATAGAGAACATTTGGGTTCATTCATTTAGCCATTTTCTAATGAATTTGAAGAAACATTGTGCACGGTCAGGACCTGTTCGACATCATAATGACATTAGGACTAGAACAAAGAAATATAACAAAAGGCTTCCCAACCATTCCCCTCTACTAACTATGGTTTGAAATCAAATAGTTACGATATCATACAGGTTTTCATACAGGAAGTGACATGTTTGGCTATTCAAGCTGTTACCACAATGCAGTTCGGTCTTGGAACGACCTATAACATATCGCCTATGGACTGATGTCTTCGACAACCTTTTTAAAATAGGTGTATACGATCGATATTTTGGACAAAAACCACGACAAACAAGCAAGATTTTAATTAACGTGCTCTCTTGAATGAGTTTAAGATTTCAAACTTAAAGAAACAAGAAATCAAAAAAAAACTTTCCAAATTAACTTTCAGCGCGCGCGATGTATTGAGAATTTCGATAGAATCAGAGTTAAACAACCAATCAACTAGTGAACTTGTTTAGTTGTACGGCTATGTTATAAAAGAAATGGCCAACACTCAACGTACGCCTCGTGCTACTCTTACGATTCTCTCGTGCTTAGCAGCCGACCAAGTGCATCCATAACTCAATGGATGCACGCTGAGTGTTGACCATTTCTTCATGAAGCTTGTCACATTCTTTGCAGATCTTTAGCTCACAACAACATCACATCAACGAATCTCACCCATTTTATGGTCTTGACAATCTAACAACACTGTAATAGATTGTATGTAATAGATAGCTGAATTCGAAAAGAACTCCAGGTCATTCACTCACTTTAAAAAATATGAAAAGATAAGAGCAATTACCCAAACTTAAAAGAAAGTACACTATCATGTATGTAGCTAGCTATCCATATCTTTATGTAATAAAAAAAAGAACAAAATGTAAAAACCCTGTAATCGAATTGTTTTTGTAGATCTATATTGTAAGACTGATATTGTAATATTGTCACATATTGTAATAGTTATTGCGATTTGTTAAACTTAGCAGGACATGTTATTGCAGTCTGGGGCGGTGTGGCTCGCGAAGTCGAATGGTAATATGGCTGCGCCGGCTACAGCATACAATTTTGATTTAATGTTTAGAGAAGTGTTATGCTCTCGGTAGGCTGGTATCGGTTCTGCTGGTCTTTTTTGAAGCTCTGGCTGTGTAGTACTAATTACAAATCGAGGTGTGGTCACCTTTATAGTGACGCGCACTAGCTGTCTATCATTATATCAATGTCAGTTTGATCTAGGTTCGTGATTGGCTATATACTATGTAGTTCTAGATTACAATTATGAAATACGCAGTTAAAGATCTAAAGATGTTATATAGTTAACTTCTGAAATACTGCAACAAAGTTATACTGCTGGAAATAGCAATAAGAAGTTCTGACGAGTATAGTGTCTTTGGGGTGGTAGATAATTGTGTGTCAAACAATGCCAAAATAGGAAGAGACTGAATGATAAGAAAATAGGAAATTGATCTAGAATACAATCTGGCATTAATGGAACTGAAGTCTCAGGGGATCAGGGGAAAATTACTAGGGGAGTCCATCTCTTAATATACGTGTTCCCATCAGATTGTTAGCTTGGCTATTTTTAGCAACAAGTTGTGATTGGTTGATTCCATGCGCGCGTTCGGATTGGTCGGTTTACTGAAGACCGGGAAATTCATCGCGATGGGACTCACGATGGTACGATTGACAATGGTGGAAAATCAAGAGAATAAAGATAATTCCTGTCATTTAGAGGACGACATCCCTTCCAAATTGAAACCCTACCCGGTACTTCTGATTACGCTAGATAAAACTTGCTAACAACGCCGTGAAATCACGAATAACGGCGAAAAAATTTTAGAAAAATCAAAAGCCGAGAAAGAAAGCGAGCGGGTTTTTACAAGAGAAAAAAACGATCCACTCAAAGAAATTATCAAGCGACTTATCAAGCTCATCAGATCCAACTATTCACAAGCCTGTATGTGCTTTGTCCTGGCATAATTAAGTAATAAAACACAAATCTATGGCAAACAAAACTGACTTCAAGTCCCAACACGACTCGTCGGTTTTTATTGCAAATGTTTTGAGAAACGACAACAATCAAGCGACAAATTTTCAATGAATCAAAATCAGTCAAACAACTGAGAGGCAGTTCAAGGATGGAATGTAAACATCATTAAGTCTAAGAAAAATAATCCTCACACACTTTGCAGTCGTTGGCGGAAATAAAAAGAACCATAATCTATGCACGCTTTACCTTTTGACTCAGTTTCACTCTCAGGTTGTTGTTTTCTGTTGTTGTTGTTGTTTTTAACTCCTAAAACACTCGAGATAGTAATAAATATGAGCCACCAAATAGATTCAAATGTGTTTGGAGGAATGTTTTAGACCATATTTCGTCTTTGAACGTGTTTTTGAAGGTTTTTGAAGCAGCTGTTCTATGTTCATCGTGAATCAAGCTTCAAGCTTCAAGTTCAAAAGCAAGCACATTTCTTTGTAAAGTGAGGCCGACGTATCCTCTCTTTTCGTCGAATTCAGAACTTTCAATCAACATCAATCGATTCCATCTTTTCTTGTGAATACTCCCTAATTGTTCAAAGCAATAAACGAAGAACTGGAAGTACAATCAGCAGGCTTGTATAGTTGTAGTTGTAGTTTTTGGTTTCCATGTTGAGTTGAGTCAGTCCGACTCACCGGCGAAGTTTTTTTGACTCTTTTCAAACTTTACAGCTCCATTTCAAAGAAATAAATCCCTCACGGTGTTATATGAAGACATTTCATGTAGAATAGCGAACTTTGAACGGTTTGTAATCGTTAATATAAATTGGATAGGTTTTTCTTGACTTTCTTGTTTGAGTTTGCACTCGGATTAAGCAGATTTCTTATTTACATAAATGGCGGGAAACCGCGCGGCCGCTTACAAAATCAAAAATTCAAAAACCACATTTTAAGAGCAAAAAATAGCCATATAATACGATTTATCAATTTAATTTATTAATAACTATACATGTACATGTAGCTAGCAGTGGTATAAAATGTTCAGCATCGACGAAGGAGATGTCTGCCATGTTTACTGCAAGTGACGTCATTTACCTCCAACCAATCATAGCTTGTTGCTAAAAATAGCCATGCTAACAATCTGATAGATCTAAGGGCATTAGAAAAGATGGACTCCCCTAGTAATTTTCCCCTGTAGAGATCCTGATTTCCATTGCAAACATTCGTCAGAGCTATCATGTTATCACCATTTATATACCACAAACTCCTGTTGGCGCGAACTGTTTTTTTGTTTTGTTTGTTTTGTTTGTTTTGATATCAATTACTTGTGCTCTTTGTAAGATTGTGTATAAATTATGTTTTAGCCGTACTTACAGCACTCCTGAACCTCGTAGTGTTTGTAACGATCTTGTCTTCTCGTGCTCTACGTAAGATTGTGTCTACAATGTTGTTTGTGTGTAATTTGGCTGTCAGTGACTTTCTGATCGATGTATATATCGTGTGTATTGGTGTATATCTACTGGAATAGTGTATCGTTTAGATATATTTATTCTAATTCAACGAATAATTGTCTAAATATCGGGTTTTTGTGGATGTTGGATCAATCCAGTGCTGTAAGTACTTCATTACTCTTAACAATAGAGAGATATATAGTAGTAGGATCGCTAGCAAGTCTTGTCTATCTGACAATCTTCATTTTGTACATCCATATTTACATCGCTGCTAAGCGTTCAGCCAATACTGCTGGAATTAAACGAGAATCTAAACTTGCTAAGCGCGAGTGGCGCTCATGGTATTCACCAATGTATTTTTCTTTGTTCTGCCGCTTGTGCTTAGTTCTCTAGCTGCAGCCATGAATTCTCGCATTTAAAATAATGTTGTCAGAGAGTAAGTAACGGTAATTATGCCAGGACTCGGAGTGTCTGTTTAAACTCGCTTCTCAATCCTCTGCTTTACGCCTTGCGGTCCGACCGTTTTATTGAAGTTCGTAAAAACAGATTTTCAAAATTTTAACAGCACTTTATAATAAAATGCGATAATAAATAATAATATAATTAATGCACAAAGACTGTTTTTGACTGCATGGCTAGAGTAGAAGACCAAGTTAGAAAATAGGGGTAAACCACACTAGAGATGTCGAGCGTTTTCGGACGTCGGTCGTCCGCGAACTCAAATAGAGCTCTCAATGAACAGCCAGCGTGCTATACCACAGGTAGCCCAAAAGTAGAATCAGTGGACCGTGACATCATTGAATATTCGTTTGACCGTTGGATTTTCGATTGATCTCAGGAATGAGCTCTTAGAAAGACTTCAAAGGATATGAGATTCTCAAAAATGTCTTCACAACAGTAGTCTGATAATTAAAGAACACTTGTGTAGAAATAAATTGTGTTTTTGAGTGGTTTTGAGCGATTCGAAAATTTCGCTCGTTTCGAACATACATATAATTGGGCTACCTGTGGCTATACCAACAAACGTCCTCAGCCAACGAGGAATCACATGACTATCAACATTTCACAATTCTGATTGGCTAAGAGCCTCTCGAAGAGTGAAGATTAATCGTTAATTTGCACCAAAACATTCAAAATCATGTGATTTCCTTTTAATAATATACATATGAAGCAAAAAAATATGGAGTATTTCACTGAAAAAGGCAACAATTCAGAAGAAAACAAACCCAGCACGCGCTCGATGGCGTGATAATGGCGTCAGTAGCCCGGACACTTCAACTAAAATGCTATTCAAAATCATAACAGAATCCTCAACTTTCTTATGGTCATTTGTATGGTCATATGATAAACGAGTAATCATATGAGATGAGATACTCGTGCAATTAAAGACTCTCCGTCGACAGACATTATTTCAAACAAATAGAAGAATCAAAACTTTAGAGAATGTTCTCGGAGAAAGAAATTGATAAGAACTTCATAAATGAAGAGGATTCGAACAGATTATTACTTCATACTTTCACGTATACTTTCCATACCGAGAAAAAGGGTGGTAGGGGGGGGGGGGGGGGGCTTAATCGAGGGGGGGGGGGGGGGGGGGCGCTTAATATAAGAACGTGATTTGAATAAAACGCAAGTTGTATATGCCATATTCTGTAATTCTTACTGACCATATTTCTTAGGGGAGGAGCGCTTATTCGAGAGGGCGGGCGCTTAATCGAGGAAATACAGTACACCAATAATAGAGCTCGAGAACGACCACTTGATGTAATATGTATAGGATAATATGGTTATTCCATGGTTTACTATGGAATACGGGCGGAAATTTCACTCAAAAATTATATTATTTTAGTATACAACTCGCCTAAAGGCTCGTGAAATATCCGCCCGTATTCCATAGTAAACCATGGAATAACCAATAATTATTACATGATTGACTCGATCGGTTTCCTTTGTTTTCCGTCGGGCTAAAACATGTTTTAAAGTGGTTTAACTAAACAGGTTTAGAAAAGCATCAAACTGTCCTTTGGGTTGCACAGTATAAATACCAGATCATTTCATTCTTGTGAAATTAGATGCTCTCATATTATAGAAATGAGCTAGAAAAATCTAGTTTAACTAAATAAGTTTTGGTGTGAATGGGGCATAAAAATAGGCATTGAATTAAAATGATCGTTTGGTGTTGTTGAGTAAGTGAAAAGGTGTATATCACATTATATCTTTATTAAATTATTTTAGATTTGTTTCTGACTTATTAAACTTTAAAAATGTAGATGTTTCGGTCTTTGATCAAAGACCTTCATCAGTATGGAAAAAATTACCCCGTTTGTCTTTATTCGAGTACCAAGCCTCTAGAAAAAGTACGTATCTTGTGGTATGTAATTTCCACCCCTGCATCTAATTCGTAATCTTGCATTTGCGCGCGCTGCTAGTTTCAAGATATGCACGCTCAAAATGTCAATGTTTTTCCATACTGCATGATGAAGGTCTTTGATCAAAGACAGAAACGTCTATTTTTTTAAAGTTTAATAATTTTTAAATCCAAATGAATTTAATATTATGCCTGACTGCAAATTACAAAATAATATTATACCCTTATTTATGTGATTGTCTTTCAACTACATAGTTGCTTCATCGATCGTGATTTTTCCTTTTTTTATTTTTTTTATATTATTATTGATGCTTTATTTGTACAAAATTTACATGTATATATCTATACTACACTGAATACACACAGAATTACGAATGAACTACAAATTTACACATAATTTACATTAATTACAATAACGCCAGTTCCAACATTATTTTTACTCAGATTCTAATGCAGTTTTTAATTTATCCCATTTTTTTTATGTGAGAAAATAATTTATTTTTAGCCATAGCCACCATATATTCAATTTTCTCTGAAAAAACTAGAAAGTTTTTAAAGAGAGATAATGAAGGAACCTTTTTTCTCTTGCCTTATATATAGTTAACTTGTACATTAAAATTACATAATTAGATACATTTTCTTCAATTCCTAAAATAATGTTGGATCTGTTAGACTCAGGAAGAGTAATATAATATTTTTCTAACCACGATCTAATTTCTAATGCCTGACTGCAAATTACAAAATAATATTATACCTTTATTTATGTGATTGTCTTTCAACTACATAGTTGCTTCATCGATCGTGATTA